>CM067372.1:137587253-137788253 GCA_034401795.1 Chaetoderma sp. LZ-2023a
ACGGGTGCAGCACTGTCGGCTAAGTTAGCACATGGAAATTGAAGCCGCACGTTGCCAGTGCGTCAATAAAATAAAAATACATATACTGCCAGAGCCGTGCTGGAGTCAGAGTACAATAGGCGTAAAAGCCTAGGATTGATTGTGACAGATGCATCCACAGATAGTCCCATATGAATCGTCAGTGTGTCAGTATATCAGACATGTGAAAGCTGGTCGGCCAATCCTTGACTTTTAGTCTTGGTGCGGTGGTCCAGTGGAAAGATGCCTGGTAGCTGATGCTATGCGGAGTTGCAGGATGGCGGTTCGATCCCCCGACCGGGAGATGGTGATCAACAAATTAAACTAACGGGTGCAGCACTGTCAGCTAAGTTAGCACATGGAAATTGAAGCCGCACGTTGCCAGTGCGTCAATAAAATAAAAATACATATACTGCCAGAGCCGTGCTGGAGTCAGAGTACAATAGGCGTAAAAGCCTAGGATTGATTGTGACAGATGCATCCACAGATAGTCCCATATGAATCGTCAGTGTGTCAGTATATCAGACATGTGAAAGCTGGTCGGCCAATCCTTGACTTTTAGTCTTGGTGCGGTGGTCCAGTGGAAAGATGCCTGGTAGCTGATGCTATGCGGAGTTGCAGGATGGCGGTTCGATCCCCCGACCGGGAGATGGTGATCAACAAATTAAACTAACGGGTGCAGCACTGTCGGCTAAGTTAGCACATGGAAATTGAAGCCGCACGTTTCCAGTGCGTCAATAAAATAAAAATACATATACTGCCAGAGCCGTGCTGGAGTCAGAGTACAATAGGCGTAAAAGCCTAGGATTGATTGTGACAGATGCATCCACAGATAGTCCCATATGAATCGTCAGTGTGTCAGTATATCAGACATGTGAAAGCTGGTCGGCCTATCCTTCACTTTTAGTCTTGGTGCGGTGGTCTAGTGGAAAGATGCCTGGTAGCTGATGCTATGCGGAGTTGCAGGATGGTGGTTCGATCCCCCGACCGGGAGATGGTGATCAACAAATTAAACTAACGGGTGCAGCACTGTCGGCTAAGTTAGCACATGGAAATTGAAGCCGCACGTTGCCAGTGCGTCAATAAAATAAAAATACATATACTGCCAGAGCCGTGCTGGAGTCAGAGTACAATAGGCGTAAAAGCCTAGGATTGATTGTGACAGATGCATCCACAGATAGTCCCATATGAATCGTCAGTGTGTCAGTATATCAGACATGTGAAAGCTGGTCGGCCAATCCTTGACTTTTAGTCTTGGTGCGGTGGTCCAGTGGAAAGATGCCTGGTAGCTGATGCTATGCGGAGTTGCAGGATGGCGGTTCGATCCCCCGACCGGGAGATGGTGATCAACAAATTAAACTAACGGGTGCAGCACTGTCGGCTAAGTTAGCACATGGAAATTGAAGCCGCACGTTGCCAGTGCGTCAATAAAATAAAAATACATATACTGCCAGAGCCGTGCTGGAGTCAGAGTACAATAGGCGTAAAAGCCTAGGATTGATTGTGACAGATGCATCCACAGATAGTCCCATATGAATCGTCAGTGTGTCAGTATATCAGACATGTGAAAGCTGGTCGGCCAACCCTTGACTTTTAGTCTTGATGCGGTGGTCCAGTGGAAAGATGCCTGGTAGCTGATGCTATGCGGAGTTGCAGGATGGCGGTTCGATCCCCCGACCGGGAGAGGGTGATCAACAAATTAAACTAACGGGTGCAGCACTGTCGGCTAAGTTAGCACATGGAAATTGAAGCCGCACGTTGCCAGTGCGTCAATAAAATAAAAATACATAGACTGCCAGAGCCGTGCAGGAGTCAGAGTAAAATAGGCGTAAAAGCCTAGGATTGATTGTGACAGATGCATCCACAGATAGTCCCATATGAATCGTCAGTGTGTCAGTATATCAGACATGTGAAACTGGTCGGCCAATCCTTGACTTTTAGTCTTGGTGCGGTGGTCCAGTGGAAAGATGCCTGGTAGCTGATGCTATGCGGAGTTGCAGGATGGCGGTTCGATCCCCCGACCGGGAGATGGTGATCAACAAATTAAACTAACGGGTGCAGCACTGTCGGCTAAGTTAGCACATGGAAATTGAAGCCGCACGTTTCCAGTGCGTCAATAAAATAAAAATACATATACTGCCAGAGCCGTGCTGGAGTCAGAGTACAATAGGCGTAAAAGCCTAGGATTGATTGTGACAGATGCATCCACAGATAGTCCCATATGAATCGTCAGTGTGTCAGTATATCAGACATGTGAAAGCTGGTCGGCCAATCCTTGACTTTTAGTCTTGGTGCGGTGGTCCAGTGGAAAGATGCCTGGTAGCTGATGCTATGCGGAGTTGCAGGATGGCGGTTCGATCCCCCGACCGGGAGATGGTGATCAACAAATTAAACTAACGGGTGCAGCACTGTCGGCTAAGTTAGCACATGGAAATTGAAGCCGCACGTTGCCAGTGCGTCAATAAAATAAAAATACATATACTGCCAGAGCCGTGCTGGAGTCAGAGTACAATAGGCGTAAAAGCCTAGGATTGATTGTGACAGATGCATCCACAGATAGTCCCATATGAATCGTCAGTGTGTCAGTATATCAGACATGTGAAAGCTGGTCGGCCAATCCTTGACTTTTAGTCTTGGTGCGGTGGTCCAGTGGAAAGATGCCTGGTAGCTGATGCTATGCGGAGTTGCAGGATGGCGGTTCGATCCCCCGACCGGGAGATGGTGATCAACAAATTAAACTAACGGGTGCAGCACTGTCGGCTAAGTTAGCACATGGAAATTGAAGCCGCACGTTGCCAGTGCGTCAATAAAATAAAAATACATATACTTCCAGAGCCGTGCTGGAGTCAGAGTACAATAGGCGTAAAAGCCTAGGATTGATTGTGACAGATGCATCCACAGATAGTCCCATATGAATCGTCAGTGTGTCAGTATATCAGACATGTGAAAGCTGGTCGGCCAATCCTTGACTTTTAGTCTTGGTGCGGTGGTCCAGTGGAAAGATGCCTGGTAGCTGATGCTATGCGGAGTTGCAGGATGGCGGTTCGATCCCCCGACCGGGAGATGGTGATCAACAAATTAAACTAACGGGTGCAGCACTGTCGGCTAAGTTAGCACATGGAAATTGAAGCCGCACGTTGCCAGTGCGTCAATAAAATAAAAATACATATACTGCCAGAGCCGTGCTGGAGTCAGAGTACAATAGGCGTAAAAGCCTAGGATTGATTGTGACAGATGCATCCACAGATAGTCCCATATGAATCGTCAGTGTGTCAGTATATCAGACATGTGAAAGCTGGTCGGCCAATCCTTGACTTTTAGTCTTGATGCGGTGGTCCAGTGGAAAGATGCCTGGTAGCTGATGCTATGCGGAGTTGCAGGATGGCGGTTCGATCCCCCGACCGGGAGATGGTGATCAACAAATTAAACTAACGGGTGCAGCACTGTCGGCTAAGTTAGCACATGGAAATTGAAGCCGCACGTTGCCAGTGCGTCAATAAAATAAAAATACATATACTGCCAGAGCCGCGCTGGAGTCAGAGTACAATAGGCGTAAAAGCCTAGGATTGATTGTGACAGATGCATCCACAGATAGTCCCATATGAATCGTCAGTGTGTCAGTATATCAGACATGTGAAAGCTGGTCGGCCAATCCTTGACTTTTAGTCTTGGTGCGGTGGTCCAGTGGAAAGTTGCCTGGTAGCTGATGCTATGCGGAGTTGCAGGATGGCGGTTCGATCCCCCGACCGGGAGATGGTGATCAACAAATTAAACTAACGGGTGCAGCACTGTCGGCTAAGTTAGCACATGGAAATTGAAGCCGCACGTTGCCAGTGCGTCAATAAAATAAAAATACATATACTGCCAGAGCCGTGCTGGAGTCAGAGTACAATAGGCGTAAAAGCCTAGGATTGATTGTGACAGATGCATCCACAGATAGTCCCATATGAATCGTCAGTGTGTCAGTATATCAGACATGTGAAAGCTGGTCGGCCAATCCTTGACTTTTAGTCTTGGTGCGGTGGTCCAGTGGAAAGATGCCTGGTAGCTGATGCTATGCGGAGTTGCAGGATGGCGGTTCGATCCCCCGACCGGGAGATGGTGATCAACAAATTAAACTAACGGGTGCAGCACTGTCGGCTAAGTTAGCACATGGAAATTGAAGCCGCACGTTGCCAGTGCGTCAATAAAATAAAAATACATATACTGCCAGAGCCGTGCTGGAGTCAGAGTACAATAGGCGTAAAAGCCTAGGATTGATTGTGACAGATGCATCCACAGATAGTCCCATATGAATCGTCAGTGTGTCAGTATATCAGACATGTGAAAGCTGGTCGGCCAATCCTTGACTTTTAGTCTTGGTGCGGTGGTCCAGTGGAAAGATGCCTGGTAGCTGATGCTATGCGGAGTTGCAGGATGGCGGTTCGATCCCCCGACCGGGAGATGGTGATCAACAAATTAAACTAACGGGTGCAGCACTGTCGGCTAAGTTAGCACATGGAAATTGAAGCCGCACGTTGCCAGTGCGTCAATAAAATAAAAATACATATACTGCCAGAGCCGTGCTGGAGTCAGAGTACAATAGGCGTAAAAGCCTAGGATTGATTGTGACAGATGCATCCACAGATAGTCCCATATGAATCGTCAGTGTGTCAGTATATCAGACATGTGAAAGCTGGTCGGCCAATCCTTGACTTTTAGTCTTGGTGCGGTGGTCCAGTGGAAAGATGCCTGGTAGCTGATGCTATGCGGAGTTGCAGGATGGCGGTTCGATCCCCCGACCGGGAGATGGTGATCAACAAATTAAACTAACGGGTGCAGCACTGTCGGCTAAGTTAGCACATGGAAATTGAAGCCGCACGTTGCCAGTGCGTCAATAAAATAAAAATACATACATACATACTTACAGTTCGTACAACGTGTCGGATTATTAAGCGTTAAAGACAGCCCATTTCGAATCATTCATGACGTCATAATTATGATGACATCCTACACTTCACGTAGTTTATTATGACGTCATATGATGGATGTATATATTGGAAAGGTATATTGCCATTGACTTAGGCAGAAACAGTTTCAACTTACTAGTCCTAGTTCAAAATGCAAAAAAAAATTGTATTAATATAGGCCTTCGCTTTACGACGAGCCCGTGTGCCTACAATCCTACAACGGACACCGTAGACCTACTACGGCCGTCAAATGTGGTCACTAAACACCCATATTGACGTCACTTTATGCAACTCATTTTCTCTGGCAGACATCGTTCTTACTCTCATGTTGGTGGTTCCATAAGGGGGATATACTTATTCTCACCTGTCTTAAAATACAAAACCAAACAAAATCCAAACAGGTGTCCTTTATAGAGGGGGTTGCTTGCAAAATATATAATATTAACAACTTGCATACTGATCATATTCGTATTGTGTTCTATAAAAGCTCTTGGGCAAACGTCGCCGCCCTTTGACAGAAGTGAAAAACGTTCCAGCGTCGCGCATTATCAAACTCTTTAAATAAATATAAAATTTTAATGAAAAGCGACACTTGGATAACGTCGATCCTTGTGTCGCTTTTTTAACGTCGACCTTCAAGGCGATGCAATAAATTAGTGAAAGGTGATCCCTTATAGACATCGTTTGTGGATTATATCTACCGAGAGATATAGTGAAGACAGGATTCTTCTTAGATAACTTAAACTCCACTGGGACTTAATTGTTAAGACTGCAGCGATTTGTCGAGTATGAACCATAGAAAACGCCTTAAATTTTTTTGCGTCTATCCGTTTACCCCTTCGATTGGACTCCCCCTACCGGACATAGGAAAATCCATGATAATTTCAATTTTTCTTCAATAACTTATAGGTTCTACTGGGAGCTTATTCATAAAACTTCACAGAGGTGTGTTGATAATAAATCTCTTGGAAAAGGTTCTTTTGCAGAAATGTATTCAGCAGCCTTAAATTAGTTGAAAAAACTTCCCAAAAATGCTAATAGAGGTTAGATTCTTATCAAAATCCGACAAATCCATATTGACAATTTTTGCTGTATGCAACACTTCATGCAAACATGAGAAGCTTGATGAATCGATTCAAAACTCATGAAATATCATCTAGGGCAAGAATTGAACCAAGTTTGTTCAAAGGAACTTGATTGATCAAATGCTTAGACGGCCTTCATGTATGATCTAGTTTTAGCAAAAACGACTCCAGAACTGCTGAACAGATCGGGCCGAACTTTGGGAGATATGATTAGGGACTAATTAAGGTTTGTTCAAGGGAAGTTGATACATAAAAATCATGGGCACGGTGGACCAATCAGAATGTAGAGTGTTTGGCGGACATATTGGAATTTTTATCTGATGGATTTTGAATCCGAAATTGGTTTTATATAGGTTTTTGAGTATGCTGATTTCAAATAATGCTAGTTACGAAACTCTCGGATAAACGGTTTGGCCGTTATTTTGGATTTTGTCCTGGCAAGATCTCCCATACTAAAGCAAGAGGAAGTTTAAAATGTCTTCTCGGGAACCAGTTGATCAATTTTAACAATATTCAATAAGGCTGATTGGCCAATATCGCCGGCGGTCAACGGGGTGCTCTGATTCATCAAAATTCTCAAGTCTGTGTGTTAATGGCTGATTCTTCTCGACCAGTCACATGGTGAAACATAGTAGCATGGGAATAATTGACAGCTTACTAATGTTTTGTGGCCGTGCAGCCACCATGTCATGCCTGTCCCTCCAGCTGTCGAGGTCGGGTTTAGTGTCGTCATGAGGGGTCGGGCAGTCAATCGTCGCGAAAGCATACTGAGTTCCTCATCGTAGTATCCTTCGAATTCCGGGTCGGAGCGCCGATCCGGTGTGGTCAGGTCACTCAGTCGTAGACTGTTCATGCTCTGGAGTCCTAGGTGGCTCTCGATTAGGTTTCCCGGGCCATGTGATGCTGTTCCATGGACACTTTCTCCAGGCTCCCCCACAGGCGCTTGCTGGCCGGATCGTCAAGCCATCTCCTTGGAGACGTGCAAGTCCAGTTGGACATTCCCAACATGGCTAGATGCCTGCATATGATGTAGTCGGGTAGCTGTACCTCATCCAGCGAGCCATGTGTCGCCCTCTACCTTGTTGCTGTCCTCAAGCGGGAGTTGGGCCATCTCAGCTGGTAGTGTTCCTTCTTCAGTCGGGGCGGAGGAGGCTTGTGCTGAAGTGTGCAGTAGTTCTTTCTGTGGTTGTGGTGGTTGTTCTTACTGTGGTGGTGGTGGCGGTTGTTCTTACTGTGATGGTGGCGGTTGTCCTTACTGTGGTGGTGGTGGTGGTGGTGGTGGTGGTGGTGGTGGTGGTGGTGGTGGTGGTGGTGGTTGTTCTTACTGTGGTGGTGGTGGTGGTGGTTCTTTCTGTGGTTGTGGTGGTTGTCCTTACTGTGGTGGTGGTGGTGGTGGCGGTTGTTCTTACTGTGATGGTGGCGGTTGTCCTTACTGTGGTGGTGGTGGTTGTTCTTACTGTGATGGTGGCAGTTGTTCTTACTGTGGTGGTGATGGCTGTTTTTTTCTGTGTTGGTGGTGGTGGTGGCTGTTCTTTCTGTAGTGGTGGCAGTTGTTCATTCAGCGATGGTGGCGGCTGTTCTTTTGGTGGTGGTGGTGGGGGGGGGGGGGGGGTGGTGGTGGTGGTGGCGGCGGTTGTTCTTTCGGTGGTGGTGGCAGTAGTTCTTATACGCACAGCAGGAGTCTTCTACAAGTGGTGATGACGGACGTTCTTGAACGTGCGGTGGAAGTGTGTTCCCAGACTAGAAGTTCCTTCTAGTAAGGGTACGGTCGAGTTATCAGCGGGGTAATGGAGGTGCTTGCAAGTGGAGTGTGTGCATAGAGAGGCGGAAAGGGTCGGAGCTGGCTCTCTTTATCGCGGGTGGCTTTCGGTCTTCCATACCGTGGTCGAATTCGTGGTTCGTTGATCATGTAAGGTGGTGTTTAATGCCAGTCCTGAGGTTGCTTCTTTCAAAAATATCCTCACGGGGGCTGTCTTAAGAAAACCGAATCTCAGCGCTTTCCAATGGTACCGAACATCTCCGGTGACCATAGGCCATTATTCTGAGGAAAAAGTCGTGCAAAAATAGTATATACATCCTAAAAAGTGTCTACCTGGTCAGCGGCATCACACGTACGTGGCCATGTCCTGCCCTATGAGAAAACCCGTCTATTACGGGGGTACTCTCAGTGGACCAGCGCACGCGCAGGGGAGGCAAATCGTGTCTTAGACATCTTTTACCCTTGCCCGTGCATTTGGGTATTGCCATCGGGGTAGCCATAGCGTAGACTGGGGGTAGCGTTTGCTGGTTCTGGGTTGGCTAGTCCTTCCCGTTACCCAACCACAGTTTATCATCTTGGCCATCGTCATATTGCACAGGCATTTCCCTCCCATTCCGAGTCCCGTGCTTGCATTGGATTTATGTGCTAAGTTCACGAAACATCATAAATGTAAACAATGAGCTGGGGTCCGTCAACTTCCACCAATGAAGTTGCTCGATAAGAAATAAAGCAAATCTGATCGGTGGACTGAAAACCGCTTATTCCACTAGGTCACATAGCAGGAGATCAAAGGACTGCATGTACGGCCACGTACAGAGGAGCTAGGTGAGTGGACGTATGTTAGTACGATGTGTTTCGACTCCAATTCAAATTATGTGAGGGTTTGTGGATGCGCATTCATATATAAATAATTACACAAATTCCAGTATGCGTATGAGCATAAGTTCGTGATGAGGTCACTTTCTTTATTTCTTTTGTAAATCCCGTCTCTCGAACACACATGTCTATGCACGCTTTAAGGAACATCCAGATGGTGTAACACAACTTTCATACGCGATTCTATTTTTCTTCCCGATTTAAGATTGTGTATCCTCCTCGTATCTTGATAAATTCAGTATTTGACGATTCTGCTAGGCGATGTTTCATAAGTACGTCATTAATTGAAAAACACAGATGACGACCCATGCAATGTTCCATTTAGTCGAGTTTTGTTAGGTAGTCGCAAAAGGTTATCATCATCATCATCATCATCATCATCATCATCATCATTAGTGACGGACATAAGTCAGATATGATTTGTGTGTCCCAGGCGTAGGTTTGATAATATTAGTCGTGGTTAAATACCATGTCTTTATAATGTACATCTAGCTTTGATTTAAATCGGTCTAAGTTGATGGCAAGTGCAACGTGATCAGGTAAAGAGTTCCAGTAAGGAATAACTCTTTGTGAAAAAAAGTTTTTCCTGAGATTTTTCTTGCAGAAATTTGTTTGAATTTTGAGATTATGTCGCGTGGTCATGGTTGCAGTGGATGTTTCCTTAAAGGATTGACCTGCATCTAAGTTATATTTCATGTGTACAATTGTGTAAGTTTCGATTAAATTCCCTCTAAATCGTCTGTATTTGAGTGACATTAGGTTGAGTGATTTCAATCTATCCATGTAAGGTAGATGCTTAAGGTGTGGAACTAATTTTGTTGATCTACGTTGTATTCTTTCGATGGTTCTTGACTGTCTTAATAGGTATGTTGACCACACTGAATTTCCATATTCCAATATTGGCCGTACTAACGTTTTGTAAAGTAAAATGAATGTATTCTGATCCAGATGTGAAAAGGTTCGTTTAATGACAGCTAATATACTATTTGCCTTGGATACAGTTTTGTTGATATGTTCGTCAAAGGATAATTTGTTATCGATCCAAATTCCAAGGTCCTTTTCTTCGAGTTCAGAAACAATCTTGTAAAATCCATCAGTATCATATGTGTGGTATTGGAACTGAGCGTTGTTAGCGCCAAAGTGAATTACTTTAGTTTTTTCAGAGTTGAATGGTAATTGCCAAGTATGAGACCATTCACAGACCTTATTGATGTTTAGTTGAATATTTGTAGTAAGGGGATTACCTAAGATTTTTTTTATCATCTGCAAAAATCTTGCAAGCGCAAACAATTGAATCGGGTAGATCGTTGATGAAAATTGTGATTAGAATTGGACCTAAGATGCTTCCCTGTGGTACCCCGCTAGTAACCTTGATCCATTCAGATGTTACTTTGTTTATTTTTACACGCTGTTTTCAATCTGTGAGGAAGTTTTGTATCCATTTGTGTATGTTGCCCACTATACCATATGCCTTCAGTTTTGTTAGAAGTCTCCCATGGGATACAGTATCGAACGCTTTTTGAAATCAAGATATGTGGTTCGTTTTTGTCGAGACTGGCTGTAACTGTTTAAAGGAATTCAAGCAATTGTGTTTTACACGATCTGTTGGATCTAAAACCATGTTGGCAGTTTAGATTATTTGTTTCCATGTGTTTCATAATTTTGTCCCTGATAAAAGATTCGAAAATTTTACAAGTGATTGGTGTAAGACTGATAGATCTGTAATTTTCAACATCGGTTTTAGACCCTTTCTTATGAATAGCTGTCACATTTGCGTAAAGTAGGGCTATTGCGACAAGTAGTTTCTGGCGGTCATAGCATGTTGAGTTCTGATCAACGAGCTTTCTAGGATCTATGATGGCCTGCATGAAGGGTTCATCTGTAGCTTGAAGGGCAAATTATTTCAGGTAGCGATGGATCTTGTAGTAGGGTGCCAATGCTGTGTCTGTTAGAGCTCGCAGATAGGCTTTACGGACCATTGCTCTAAATCTATTAAACGTGTTGTTTGTTTCACCTTACTTTTGATTTGAGTATTCCAACTCAATTTAAGCTGTTCTGTTTCTTTGGCTAAAACAAAGTACTTAATTATAGGTCTATGTAATTTGTTGAAAGTCACGGTGTCACGATCCCTGGTGGCGAGATACTGCTCCACCTCTTTATGGAGTTGGCTACGGGTGGTCGACCTAATAATGTATGCAGCATCACCTGGCTGTTTGTGGTTCATCCCGTCAAGTACGTAGCGACATGCCTCGAGGTATTCACACACCTCTGTTGGTATATATCCATCACAAGGATGCATATGTCGTACATGACCGCGCAACAGCTCAAGCTTTATGCGGCTCTCCTCACGCTCGGACGAGGTAAAGCTGCATTTTCTTACTGCTATCCTTGATATCAGTCGAAATCTGGCTTATCACATTAAACTAGTTGGGTACTTGCATCTGCTGTGTTTGTCGTACCATATCTGTATCTAGAGATTTAAAGTCGTTTACGGTATTTTGTGTGTGTGTGTGTGTGTGTGTGTGTGTGTGTGTGTGTGTGTGTGTGTGTGTGTATGTGTGTGTGTGTGTGTGTGTGTGTGTGTGTGTGTGTGTGTGTGTGTGTGTGTGTGTGAGAGTGAGTGAGTGAGTGAGTGAGTGAGTGAGTGAGTGAGTGAGTGAGTGTGTGTGTGTGTGTGTGTGTGTGTGTGTGTGTGTGTGTGTGTGTGTGTGTGTGTGTGTGTGTGTGTGTGTGTGTTTTAAATGCTTTACCCAAATGTTCGTTGAATGTTTGGCTGAAAGAAATGTATTCAAGGAAATGTTTTGGAAATCAAACCTGTTTGATATTTCCGAAAATGTGTCAGTTAAAACATTTATTTTCTGGCAGTGTGTTTTGAGAGAACCTATTCTCGAAAACATTATTTTACAATCAACCAATCAGTGCCAGAGTGAATGGCTTGCCATTTTGTTTCCATGTCATTCACGAATCTAAAAATAGAGGCGTGGCTTCTTCGAGAATACACCTCTAATGTAATGACCGGCCATCTTCTTAAGTCATCACAGTGACTAGACCATTACACAGGCTCCACTTTGTAGACCAGACATATTGGGATCCAGTCTACCTCTGTAGTGGACTGTAAAAGCAACTGTAGATCGTGTTGATTTTGATATCATCTTAACCTCTGTATCACTAGCTTAAAATCGACTCGATGCATCCAAGGGTTCATGTGATATCAGCATCCACGGAACGTCAGCAAATTCTTGACCTCATTTTATGCGCGACAGATTTGAATATTATGACGAATTCCGAGGAACTATTTTTTTGTTAGCCACTTGTTATGCAGACTACTATAGGCTTTATATCATCTCGTTTTACATGAACTAATATTGTCAGGTATGAAGGGAGTAGTTCTTGTGTCCTTTTAAGTTTCAGTTCTCTCTACCACCATATTATGGTGGAATCACTACGCCAATGGATACTCCATACATACTAGATACTTTTCTCAATCGTGTAACGAAGGAGATCTCGCAAGATACTGTAGCTCGTGGGGGAACACGCTGGTCCATTATATTGCTCCGCTCCATTGCACCACATGTACAGGATGCGTGGGAGGGCTGGTTAGCTATGGTTCTCGGGGTTACGGATCCCGAATCACGACTCTCCGGTAGGTACAAAGACTGGCTTCTAGAGCCGGTGGAACGATAACATTCCAGTGGGGGCCGTGCAATCATTGCCGCCGAGATTGAATCTCACGGTCTCATCCCAACTGTTGGTGTCACCTGTATGTTGGTCCATAACCTAATTTAAAAGTCTGGACATAGTAATAATTAAAAATAAATAACTACACAAACAATGGGGCTCTTGCTAGTAAATGAGCAAAATAATATAGTACATAGAACCAACACGGTGTCCTTTCTACGTGGGCTCGCTGAAGGTACCTCACAGATTCGTAAATCCCGCAAGGTATCCCCTAAATGGAGCATCCTAACGAGGCTACTTAAATAGTTTAATATAAACCAATTATACCCCTAGCACACAAAATAATATTGTTGCGAGAGAAAGTGCCTCGCACGGGCCTCCATCACACGAAAATGCCTTCAACGCCGAAGCGGAGGAAAAAGAGCAGGAAAAAAGGGCCACTCTTTTGTTCAAACAAAAAGTTATGTGCAGTGGGTCAATCCTAGCAAGATTAAAATTAATGTGATGCACACTGGTTTACGTGAAGATGGGACGGATGATTTCCGAAGAATTCATAGGTCACCGTCTTATGTAGGTCCAAAGATACTGGTAGTTGCCGCTTTTATTTATGCGGGCCTTCTGCTATATTCTAACCTAACATTTAGTTGTTAGATATGCTTCCAAGCTTTTGCCGCAAGTGGCAGGGATTCCTACCTATCTTTTGACACATAAGTCTAACTGGCGAAGGTCGCCCCGTATAGCAACTTCCTCAGAAAGACAGCGTGCGAACAAGTTACGGAGCGACAGCTCCCGAATCATATGATGATCCAGTCACGTATCGCACCGAAAGCACATATAACATCACTAGGACAACTTACAGTTCACATAAGCAATTTAGAAAGCGCAATGGTATTTTTATAGTGGGGAGTAAGAGGAAGATATCCATCGCTAGTGACCTTCCCGTGAGGGCGTGGTGGGTTCTAAGACCGCACACCAGTCACCATGCCGAGTTGGATGGAGATCTGTGTCTCGTCCATCACCCGTGAGTTGCGGAACTAACATTTTACCTGTCATTAGGGTTAAGTTCCAGAATGCCAAGAGATGCACTGCAGGACGGTGTTACATAATATAATTTCTTTTCCCAGTGCTTCCTACCTTGGTGGAGGTATCTAAACTAACTGTTATCCGAAGATACAGGAGGATTGTATGTGAAATGAGCACTTTAGTTTTTACCGCTCGGAAACCCCAATAGTTTCCCAGGGTCGGATCTTGCCAACATGTCGATTGGGAGTCCAGACAATTATGAAGCCTTGTGGCTGGAGGAGCGTAGAAAGATACAATCCCTCATCATTACGAAGAGGCCCTAAGGTAAGCGGGCAATTTATATCATCTAGCCAGTGTGTGGTGTTATATATCCACTACAGCCGGAAAAGAGGCATACACAATATGTCTCTTATGGAGAGATTGTCCCTAACCACTTTAAACCCATCCTATCGAGCTAGAATAGCCAGGATCGAGCAATGTGAGCATGATCAGTGACCTCAGTTTAAAATTGATGCTGGGGGAAATAGTGATGCGTGTATAATGTTGCTGTATTGTATAGCCTAGCGTACTGCGTCCTAGAGTTATTATATAAACAAAACAAAATAACTAGAATGGCTACTTGCCATATACATAACTAACTAGTACAGTGCTACCAGTATATCAGGTCGTAGGACCTTACGGTGCTCATTGGTTGTAAGCACACGAAAATAAAGATAATATTTACAGTATGAAACAGAAAATATAAAAATGCGGTCTCAAGACCAGGAAGGTACCTATTAGTCATCAGTACCTATTACGGAAATAATGGATAACACAATGGTATAGTTACTTGAGTACCTATTGGCCATCGGTTCAATAAGAGTTCATAAATTACTGTAGTTGATGCGCTACAGATGGGTAGCGCGAGGTGGCACGATTCCGACGTTGCTGGGAATATTTCCGCAGGCAGACTGTAGATGAGGCTCACTCTCAAGACGGTGAAGAAGAACATTTTGTTACATCACCGCAACAACTAGACTGTTACACAGACTCCACTTCCATGACCATACATATCGGGACCAAGTCCATCTCCGTAGCGGACTGTAAAAGCTACACTATGGATCGTGATTTTGGTATCATCTTAACCTCTGTATCACTAGCTTAATACAGACATTAAAATGGACTTGATCCACCCAGTGGTTCGTGTGATATCAATACCCACGCAACGTCAGCAAATTCTTGACCTCATTTTATACACGACAGACGTGCGACAGATTTGAATTTTACGACGAATTCAAAGAGCCTTTTTCTGTTAACTACTTGTCATACAGACTACTATAGGCTTTATATCATCTCATTTTACGTGAACTAATATTGTCTGGTATGAGGAGAATAGCGCTTGTGTCCTTTTAAGTTTCAATTCTCTCTACCACCATATTCTGGTGGAAATCACTACGCCAATGGTTACTCAATACATACGAGATACTTTTCTCGATCTCGAATCGAAGGAGATATTGCGAGATACGAATGCTCTACATCCTGTAGAATTTACATCAGGACCGCAAGGCCCATCCACAAGGAAGCTCCTCTGTGAGTGTTCAAGATAGGGAGTCCTTATTTAGTTAGTTGCCCTCGGATGGCCGTCCGAGAGTGTACAAAAACTGGTGATTGCGGATCCAAGGTTGCACACTGGCGCATGAGATCTAAATTCCGAAGGGTACTGCTGCACAGTAGGATGCCACAGTCAGTAAGCCAACATCTAGCACTGCGCTGGTCCAGCAACCTTGCTGTCGGCTGTTCCTCGCCGAAGTGCTCCCGATTCTTGATTTTTTGCTCCTTTTATACTACCCGTGACGTCAGAGGCAGGACGCCCCAGCCAATCAGCGGGCGAGCAGTAACCAATCAGCGTGCAGCTAGAAAGAGTGGCGTGGCGAACATGTGATCAGCGCATTCCCCATCACTTAATACATACACACGACTACAACTTTCAAGCAATATTTTGAAAATAATTTTAGTCAGCCATTTGTGGATAACTCGGCCATTTCCGGTCCTATTTTAAAAAGGTAAAAGGTTTTGAAATCCTCGTTTCATTCTGGTCCTGATCGATAACAAGGATGACGAGAATGGAGTGATTTGAAGAAATCACAAGTACCAACTTGGTACACTATAAGCATACACTCTCTCCCAATATTGACACATGTTGCCAGGGATGCTCTGATGTGCGCGCATGTACGCTACGCATTCTTATGGACTTAGCCATTTTATAGAACCATCATATGGCTTTATACATGCGTACTATCCTACCCGGGGGGGGGGGGCGTGCTTGGAACGTACCCGAAGCAGTCGTCCCATACCCAGCCTAGCTGGGATGGTCCGTAGTTGTCCGGCCGATCCGCGCTACTCCAACCCCTCCTAGTTTGACACCCGTGACAAACGATAATGCATGACGGATCGAGAGCATGGGAGCACGCTAGGCGAGAATTATAGACTTCTTGAGTAGGTGTGTAGCCGAGAGGAGTAGTGATGCGAGAGATGCGTAGTTCATCAGAGAAGTACACATAGAGGTGCGAAAGAGATTGGGAGGGAGGCATACTTTTGGTTTTGATTTTTGGCCTGGTATTTATTTTTCCAGGCCTTTTCTTTTTTTTATTTTCATTTTGTGGTGCGTGCTCTTTGTTGGATTACTACCAGGATTATGGCTAAGACAATAGCTCTCATTGATGGGTAATTAGATTTCTGCCGAGAACACCCACGCTCCAACGTACCTAAATCAAGTTAAGTTATATAAAAATATAATATGTAAGAAAAAGACATATATATTTTAAAACATACAGTAATAATATCACAGTAATATGAGTAATTACGTATGCATACTGAGTATATGCACGTATGCATACTGTGCGGCCAGGTTTGGCAGGTCCGCACGAATAGCTCTCGCTATCCAAAATCCATATCGACATTCTGACACGAGAAGAAAAATAATAAGAAAAATAGTATTTAAAAATAAAGAAAAACTGGTTCATCAGGCAGCCCCAGCAACTGCTGGGATGGCATGACAGGAATATAAGACATATTCGGCTGCGGTGTGTTGTGTACTTATGTAGCACACGACGTGTTTACAACCCAGGTACCCACAGTGATTAATTTGGTGAGACACAACTATGCAACAATTTTTGCGTAGCTGTGTAGGATGGCCGTAGTCAGCTAAGGGATGGGGTTTCAATTTTAAAAACGTATGTAGTAATAAGAAAAGTATTTCAAAAATAAAATAATAATACTTCTATCTTCTGCACACCTATTCACACATTCTGCTGCATCCACGACAATAATGTCCACAAACGTCTGCTGAGAAACTCCCCCAACGACTGGGTCCCATGACTCGTGCTTGACGGCCGTGGGGGGGGGGGTGATCTTCTGATGCTGATATTTCATTTTCTGTGTTACTAATGTCGGTGGTACTTACGTTCAATGAAGCTGCGGATGAGTTAACAGATGCACTAGTGGTTGTGGTGACGACTATTGGTGTAGTTCTGACTGGTGTAGGCACAAAAATTGCTGACATCACTGTTGTCGTGGCAGTGGTGGTAGTGGTGCTTGCTGAAGGTTGACTGAACGATGCGATGCTGCTGTGTGATGATGTTGATGCTGTGATTGCGGATAATCTTCTAATTTTAACAGCCTTGATCAGCTTACTCGCGGACGTTCTGGGAATTGCTCGGATCTCGGGTTGATGAGCTATTCTGTGCTTTCGCGCATATGGTCTGTCCGGCGTAGTAGTCTTTCTGACAGCAGTATCTTAGAAAGAATGGTGCTGCGCGTGGATGTGGGCATGCTGGTATTCGGTGCAGTGGTGGTGATGATGGCTTCTGTGACACTTATCTCCTCGCCGAGAACTAATCTGAGCGGAGATGTTGAACTGTCTGAAATGTCCTGCAAAACTGGATCATGGACTTTCACAGGCGTAGTTATCACTACTGAAATTGGCTGTCCTATCACGGATGTGGATGGTGTTTTAGTGCTGCATGCTGCCGGTGTTGTCACTATGGGTGCTGCCGGTGCGGATACAACAGTTGGTGTGTATACCGATGCTGCAGGTCCTGCCGGTGCTGTTCTTACGGGGGCTGCCGGTTCTGTGGTGATTGGTGCTGGAGTGCTGGTGCTGGCTGGCTGTGTTGTAGATGTGGATGGTACCTCTACTTGCGGAAAGTCAGTTTGTCATCGTTTGGTGCGTTTAGTGTTTGCCATTTTTCCGGTTGGAAGCACAGTAATTGGAAGTCTATTTTCGAAACGTGGCGTGAGAATATCTATGTCCTGATTTTGCTCACCAGGCTTTAATGTCACAACCAACACACGACGTTTAAATGATAATGCATGTGTTACACCGTACCGAGTGGCTGAATACAGGTACTTGCAGTCCGCACAGAATGCTCTCTGTAGTAAGTGGTCTTGATTGACGTGAAGTTTCAAGTCTGAGTTTCTGGAAAATGCACGCTTGCACGGCTGTCTGTCATATGATAAAGCAGGACACGGATACTTCTTTTCGATGTGAGCAGGTGCCAATTCTTCCGAGCTGTCGGACAACACAAGGTCTTCTGCAAGCGACATACTATTCCCGCATGATCGGTATTTGCGGAAATGCACTAACCTAACTAAATTTTCCTAACTCTTCATAACCTTTCCGGGCCAATATAACATAAAGTAATAAAATAATAAGAAGAAAACAGCAGAATTTGGTTTGTGACACGAAAGTAGCCTCATGCGCGATCTTCCCTAGTGTCGAGTTTGACGGGAAGATGAAACCTTTGTGCGCGCTTTTCTCTGTTTATGCTTTTTGGTGACGTCACGGGAGGGCGGATGACCACACCCGAAAGTTTTAGGGTGAGTCAGTCCTGCCAAATATGGAAATATTTAATTTCTATTCTCCTGGAGTCGGATTATATATTCCCTTCGTAGGAAGAAGGCAAATATAAATATAACAAGCTAGAATAGTCGCTTTCATCCCCACTCAGCGGGAAATCGGGTATCCGATCAACGTTAAAATCCGGAACTATTTATTCCTGTGGATGCTCACCTTTTAATTAGCATGAAGCGTTTTTTCAAGTTGTATGCTTATAAACTCGCCTGTTCAAATTTCAGGCCGGAATGCCAGATGTGGTGTAGGAGAGCGTGATGACGTCAGCGGCTTGCCCCTGACTCACCACCTCTCGCCTTCTACATCACCATGTGGTAGTCATGTGTAGGGCGGTTCTTTTGTTTATAGCCTTTGATTCAATTCACCAGAAAATAGAAGTGATGATCATGTGATTCTTGCTTTGAAAGCACGTGGTTGATCGGAAACTTAGGCATTCTGTATATGGATGGAGTTTTGATGCTGCTGATTATACGTATTTGATGCGAAAAATGGAAATATATGTTTTCTTTATTCTGTTCCTCAGAACAGCGTCCCTTTATATGCGCATGATCTTACACATGCGCCGCCTTTCATAGTAGATTTATTCCAGGGTGGCGAGGGGTGGGGGTATTACTGCGATGTTTGCAAAGTGAACTTTATCGGACATGATGTATTTATTTCCCCAAAGGGTTCCCATCGACGATGTATGTCAAGACACCCTTATCGCACTACCCAAGCCCAAGAAGCCACCTGGGTCCCCAGCCAATCTGCGGCCCATTGTGTTCCTCAACAGCATACCGAAAATCCTATCCAATGTTACTCTATGCCGCTATCTGAGACAAGATCGATTACTTCACCGGATCATGACAAAGTGGCTTCAAACGTGGATGCAGCTGCACAGACATTGTATGGGCTCAACGCATCCTTGTGTTGGTAGTCATGTCCAAACACTGGGACTTCCACAAAATGGGCATTGACATGTCATGAGCCTTCGACACAATTAAGCGCTCAAAGATCCTAGATGTACTATGCCAGGCCAGTTGCAATGAAGATGAGCTACGACTAGTGAGAATACTACTTGCAGACACCAAGCTGAGAGTATGAGTCAAGTCGGTGAAGTCTGTAGAGTTTGAGACATCAATCGGCTCCCCACAGGGAGATGGTCCATCTCCGGTGCTTTTCACCTGCTACCTTGCTGCTGCATTGAAATCTCTGTGGGAAAGTTCCACAAAACCACCACCAACACCCCCCCCCCCTTGCCCCACCCCCAATACTGGGAATACCGCTAGAGATAGAATACAACGATGTGGACTTCATAGACGAGGAAAAGAAACCCCTTGACGAACTTCTCCCAATAGCTGCAAGCAGACTAAAAATTGAGAATCTCTTTATGAATGAATCCAAAACAGAGGTCACCCAGATATACCCATCAATAAAGCATGAAAATGATGACCCACTTCGTGGCAGCAAACCATGGAGGAAAAGTAAAACCCTGGGCCCACTGCTTTGCAGTACAGCTGACATTTCCGAATGCTGCGTCATGGGGGAAAATAGCTTTCCAGTTCTTCTGGAAGCTATGGATTCGTAGATCAAAGATGCCCTTGATAAAGAGGCTACGTTTATACAATGCAACCTGCGTATCCTTGATGCTGTATAACTGTAACAGCTGGGCAGCTCCAAAGGCAGCTCTAGACAAACTCAATGCTTGCAACGTAAACACCTACGCTCCGTCACTGGACACCGATGGCCAGACAGCATAATTTCCAATGATGCGCTATACAAGATGTGTAATACGTCACCGCTGTCTGTAAAAGTCGCTCAGCAAAAATGTTCCATGTTTGGCCATGTGCTAAGGATGCCAGAAGAGACACCAGCACAGAGAGCCTTGGAATTCGCCCTACTCGGAGCCAGGAGAGGAGTCATTGCATAAATCTGCTAAGCGTGCTATGAGGTGACCTAAAAAGCAGGACTAAGTACATTCAAGTCAAGAATGGACCTGAGGAAGCTAAGGATTTCGGCTGAGGAGAAGACACAGTGGGCAAAAGTGAAGAATGACTGATTGCAGTGGTAGGATGTTTCTACTACTACAGCCTCAGAATACAGTAATCATACATGTATTTCACTCTGTAATGGCCGAGTCCGAAGACGGGACAGTGTTACTTTAGAGCATGGATGTCCAAGAAGGGGGCTGTCGTAACTTTAATCAGACCATTATCGATTTTCCATTTGGTAGCAAATTCCTACTTGATACTGACGACATGATCGATTTTCTGCATACCGGATAAGGGGGTGTTTGCGAAAAATGTTGATTTGTGCTGATGATGGTGGTGTTCTTTTGTAGGGAAGTCGGGTTGTTGTGTGACGCTGGCGTAATGCGAGGTGGGCATATCCAGTTTTACATGAATGCCGAGTCTGTTGCTGTTGCAGAAAAGTCGAGTTGCGGAAAATGGTGTCTAACTTTTTCTGTTACAACAGCTAGGTGCATGCTATCTGTGTTGTTGGTTATGTTGAATGTCTCCGTTATACTTTTTATATAACCGGGTAAGTATGTAATGTTCGCGCAATGATGAATTGACGTATCCAGCCTTGCGGGCAAGTGTGTCCTGTATGCTCTTAGCTTTCTGTGTCTTGGTGTGATGTTCTGACTGCTCACGGGGGGGGGGGGGGGCCTTGGTAGTGTGGTTGTGGTCGGGGATGCCCTTTGGATGGGGAGGGTCATCACACATTACATGATGATTGGTACTCTGTCATAGTTTTTAAGTACTGGAAATATTCGAGCCGAGAGTCTGCTAAAGAGGCTGTTTCCCTACCCACCACCAGCGGGGTTTTTTTTTGCTGCGGTGCGGGATGCCACCTCCTCTGTAACAGCTGACTCTCATTGAAGATTGACAGTCAACAGTCGATGAGTGGAGTGTGAAATGGACAGGACCAGTGATGTCCGAACTTGGTGCATAGACGAGAGACGCCAGTTGGAGTAGGGGTGGTGGTGCTAACGGATGGGGTGCACCTTGGCGTGGGGGTGGTCCGGCGATTTTAGGAGTTGGAGGGGTACACCGAGTTGTGTGGTTTTGCTGTTCTTCAAAACAAGCCAAGGCCTAATCAAGCCTCTTCACTTCCATGCTATTTATTACATGTTCCACCCCACAGGAAGCATGGCTCAGGGCAGCCTCAGCTTCAGCTTGTGGTAACTCTATAATTGGAATAATAGCATGAAGTGGGTGGTAATGGGAAGAGGTCACCAGAACAACTTTTCCGTCTTTCCCCTTGGACAGCACAAACGAAAAAGTCTTCAGACACGACTTCCTAGATCATGTAGACTCGTTCTGAGGAGGGAGAGGGTGTGTACGTATCTCGGCATCGTACTCAGCATTAATTATATGTTCACCAGACTCTTGGCTTGGTAGGCGAGGGGTTGAACTGGCACCGCGGTGCTCCGGACTAACATCGGGAATACTTGTTTCTGTAGAGACATCTGTCTGGATACCGGTGTCATGGGGAACGCCCGGTCTGAGATCTGGCACTGGATGGTCACTGCGTCAATCGAGGTGGATGACTGAGGTCAGGCAATCCGAGGCGAAAATGGTATGTCACGTCCGACTTCTTACCTACTACCACATAGGGGCCTTTCCACTGGTAACTCAGTTTACTCGGCACGTTTGCAAAACATTGCGAATTGTGAACCCAAACCATTTTTCCCGCCTCATACATGTCTCCATGCACTCGCCTGTCATGCCACGTTTTCTGACGCCAATGTGCAGTGGATAATGTTGCTCTCACTAGCTCATTGGTCTGTTCTATCCGCTGCCACATGAGCTCTATATAGAGATGGTGAATTTTTCTCCCCTGGAATCCTGGCCATGGCCAGATCCAGGGGTAAGCCCAATTAATGGCCTAACATTAACTGAGCAGGTGTATAACCTGTGCTGGAATGTATCGAAGTGCGGTATGCCATGAGCACATATGGGAGCCGTAGATCACAGTCATGACAATCAAGTCATGTTTCCTTTGTGAGCATCTCCGCGAGGGTTCGGTTGAACCTCTCCACCATTCCGTCGCTATGGGAGTGATGTGGAGTCGTCCTTGTTTTGACGATATGACACAATTTGCAGAGCTTGGAGATGAGCCAGCTCTCAAAATTACTGCCTTGGTCGGAGTACAGGTCATAGGGCATACTGAAGCAGCAGAACACTCTCCAGGATCCATGCGTATATTTTTCGTGTTTGCGCCTCTGTTGCTTGTTCGTGAGTGACTGTCTCCATGTACCACTCTGTGCACTGCAATTCGAGGAACATGGGAGATGGCTGTGTAGTATGTGTCACGGTAGTGGCCACTTTCTGTTCATGCTCGAGCCCGATTCTGCTCAAGGCATCGGCATTTCCATGTAGTTTGCTGGGTCTATGAACAATGTTGAGGTAAAGGCCTGCAGGGATTCCTGCCACCTCGCTACATGGCCCTCCAGATTTTTTAGCTTTCTGAGCCAATGTAGGGAGTTGTGATCTGTACGCAGGGTAAATGGGTACCTGTACAGAAAGTGTTTGTAATACTTGACGAAAAACACCACAGCTAACAATTCCTTCTTAGTGGTCGTGTAACATTTCTCTGTTTTGTTCAGAGTATGCAAACCATAACCCAGTACCTGCTCTGTTCCATCTTCTGTGACCTGAGATAGAACTGCACCTATGGCATAAGCGGATGCATCAGTGTCCAGGATGAAGTATAGGTTAGGTTTAGGATGAGCAAGAATTGGTGTGGTCGTCAGAAGTTCCTTCAGCGCCATGAAGGAACCTTCACACTCACTTGTCCACTCGAATGGTCCATCTCTTTTGGTGATCCTAAATAAGGGTGATGCAATCTCACTAAAGTGATGGATGTAACGACGATAGTACTGGCAGAGACCGAGGAAACTCCAGGTGTCCGTGACTGAAGTAGGGGTTTGCCACTCCGCCACTGCTTTTGTTTTTGAAGGTTGAGAAGCCACTCCATCGCCGGATATGTGTCCCAGAAACTCGACACTCTGTCTAAAAAGATGACACTTTTTGGGCTTGAGCTTCAGATTGGCAGTGTGAAAACGCATTAAGACTTGGTCCAGGTTGGACAGAGTCTGATCAAACGAGGAGCCAATGACGATTACATCGTCGATGTAACAGAGACAGATCTCCAATTGCATGGTAGTTAATACCTGCTCAATGAGACACTCGAACGTTCCAGGAGCATTGCACAATCCATAGGGCATCTTGTGGAACTGGAAAAGACCATCTCTATAGACAAACGCGGTCTTCTCCAGATCAGCCTCATCCATGGCTACCTGCAAGTACCAACTAGCTAAGTCAAGGGTACAAAACTACTTGGCTCCGGATAAGGAATTTAAGGCCTGATCTATCCGTGGTAATGGATAAGCGTCTTTGACATTAAGATCATTAAGGCAGCGGTAGGCTATACAAAACCACAAAGATCCATCCTTTTTGCCTGCTAGTACTATGGGACTGGCCCAGGGGGTTGCTGAACGCTCTATGATGCCTGTCCGTAACATGTCGTTCACCCGTTGATGTGCCTCGCCTTCTTGTGAATGGGAAGATGTTGAATGGGTTGTTGAACGGGTCGGTTGTTTCCGGTGTCGATGGAGTGTCACACGAGATGAGTTTCTCCCAGATCCATATCTCTGGCCGAGAAACTGTCGCGATATTTATATAGAAGTTTCCATACGTCACGTTTATGAGACTGCACCAATCCAACTGTGGCATGCAAATATATGTCATGCAGGTGTTCCGGTAAATCATCAAAAGTTGTTGCTGGTGTAGATGTGGTAGGGGGTGTCTCCAGTGATATCACATCCACCAGATGGCCACAACGAACTCCCAGTACAAGAGTTATTGGGTCCAGTGTGCCATTGAATACTCTAAACGGTATATGATTCTTGTAGGTGGTGTTCACGATCATTCGGGGACTGGCGCATTGTGAGGTGATTATATATTCAGGTTCGGGTTCCAGCATAGCTGTGTGTGTGGTTTCATAACTGTGGTGCGGTGGCCCATACGATTTTCTCCTGTCTCGGCTCAACTGTGGCCATAGAAGCCAAAATCACTGCACAAGTATCGTAGTGATGATTCCGGTCCAAGGGGTATGTCTAGTTGCTGTTGTCTGCAGTGTATGATGGCTTCGCTGGCACTGAGGAAATCAGAACCAAGCAGGGTATCATTTTGAATAGAGGCAGTGACAACTCGCTGTATGAATTGCATTTCCTCTATCTGTAAGGGGTGGCTTCTTATGAGGTTGGATGCTCTCATATAAGTGCTTGTTAAAGACGGTGATGGAAGCTCCAGTCTCAACGGTGGCACTGGTGGAAACGTCACTAAACAGACAAGCACACTTATATATTACTTTGAGGTGTGCCTGTGGAAGAGTTTCCAATGATACTGCCAGATGGATTGTTTTTGGTGCAATATCATCCTGTATATAGTCTGTCTGTTTCCGGATAGCTTTCATGAGTGCTGTCGGTGGCTGCATGAGGAAGGGGCCAACCCGTTGTCGCCACTACTGCGATTGCTTACGTGATGACGGAGCTGGGGATAGCAATGGTGGTATTGTTGATGCTGTTTCGGTGTACTGTGAGTGGGTGTATACAGCAGTGCGGACAGGACTGGTGCAGTTGCGGATAAGGGCTACTTGTGCGAGCCACTTTTTGCAATGCATCATGGGATGTTTAGTAGATGCACAAAAGAAGCAGTGACATCGTGGAGGTTTGCCATCCTTTGGTTGTCATTTCTTCTTTCGGATCCATGATGCCGAATGCTGACTGCAGTCCATGGCACTATTGCTGCTGTTGGATGTAGTGGGTGATGCTCTTGGGACGTGTGAATTGCAAACCACTAAGGGGCACCAGGTGTTAAGTGCCCCGGTGGTGGGTCGTGGTGCTTATATAAACGTTGTTTCAGTGGAGGTGCTACAACCTACCACTGCCATTTTACATAGGAAAGACGGTTTGTTAGATACGGATGTTGCAGGGTCACAACCTCTGGCAGGGGGCGATGTCAGTGCCGTGGATGCAGTGTTCATCGTTGGTACTGACATATCAGAAGCCGGGTCTGGAGGCCGCAGTTGAGCCGGGTTGTGAGAGCGGGCACCGAATTGACTCTGTAATCGGTGCCCGATCTAGTTTAACGGGGTATCAGGCTGTGGTGTACGTCGGTCAGCAGTAGGAGTTGTAGACGGAAAGCGATTTGGACATCGCTCCTTCCAGTGGCCCAGCTGACCACATCCAAAACATGTGTTTGGTGGCTGTGTAGATGTCATCATATTTGTTGCTGGGCGTGTTGCGACCATGGTGTTAAGTGTGGTGACTAAATTGGTGAGTGCGGAGATCTGTTTTGTTATCTCTTCTAACCTATCATGCATGTTCTGACGATTGTTATTATTGTGCTGGTTCCTGTATCATGGGGCATTGTTGTGGCCCCTGCGATTGGATTGGCCACGCCCTCTTCCTTTAGATGCGTGATTTTGACTGGTGGGTTGTGTGGACTGTGTTTGCAGATCGGCTGCTGAGGTGGATGCTGATGCAGTTGGGTTGTTGGTGGTGATTACGAGGCTGGCATCGTTTATTTCGTTTATTGGATGTAATTGATGGCGATCGTTTTTCTCCAGATCCAAGAAATTCTCTATCCGAACTGCAGTTGCCGTTAATGATTGTAGGCACCTGTGTTCTATGAGGAATAACTTTTCCTTGAGGGCAGGTTCTCCGCGTAGCGCGTCAATGAAGGTGTCCAAATGTACATGTGTGACTCCCTCGTGATTCGTGCTGGGGTAGGCGCGAGTAACTAGTCACCGAATATGACTAGCTAACTCTGGTAGTGTCTCCCCTGCACGTCTACGCAAGTTTTTGATCTGTAGATGACTCATCTCACCGAGGTCCGTATCCCCGAATCTCTCCGACAGCGCGCTTTCCAGTTCTGTGTATGTTGGCATGTGATCTGATCCCAAATCTGCCAGGACTTGGAATGCTTTTCCTGACTCTTTTGCGGCCAGATATTCTCCCATTTGTCGATCTGTCCACTGATTTGTACAGCTAATTATTTCGAATTGGCACTTATAATTAGCACAATCATTCTCCCCACTAAATTCGGGAGGGGGAATGATCCGGCCATGTCCTGGATATGGAGTTATAGGCACAAATCCAGGTGGTGGTGCTGGGAAGACTGACGTGAACGCAGATGCTGGTCTGTATGTTGGTAGTGGTGCTGGTGGAAGTTCTTGATGATGTTCCCCATGATGCCGTGTCTGTGAGGGCGATTCCAGATGATAGTGTTGTGCACGATATGTAGGGTCCGCTGAATACCGCCCTGAAGTGGGTCCATAGACGGGTATTGGTCTATAGACTGGTGGTGGTGTGCCGTGTAAACGACGTGGATGTTCTTGTTGCGACAGATGTTCCACATACGGAGGTGGTCCAGGAAACTGACAGGGGTGGTGTGCCGTGTGATGTTCTTCTGGAATATTGTTGAAATGGAGGTGCCGCTCTCCCGGCTCGTATTGTGGTACCATTGGATAATATGGTGACGACGTATGTACCGGCAGAGATGTGAAAAGTGGTTGGTGTTAATTATGTATTGACATACCGTATTACAGATCAGTTTGTTCATTTCCAAGTTGGCAGTGTAAGTCCCGTATAGAAGCTGGTTGACCGTAAGATTAGCAAGAGAAATATCGTTCAAGGCAAGCTGATTTTGGAAAACGACTCTTTGCTCGTTAAAGAGGGCACAATGTAAGACGTAGTGGTTTGTAGATTCATCATTGTGCCCACAAGAACAACTGGCAGATTCTGACAGAAAGTTGTCAAATAGATGTCGGTTTAAAGAACTACAACCATTTCGGAGCCTGCATAGCATTATGTTGGCAGACCTCGGGCCTACGTAATACCGCTCAGGGGGTTGTCGTATGGGTGACATAGCCTTGAGTTTGCTTTTAAATTCTAGAAGAGTGACAGAATCTCTCACCGGCACAGGAAGCATATTCCAGGCGCGGATCGTTGCTGGGAAAAAGGATCTATAGAAGAGCTCAGTACGGCAGCGGAATGGAGTGAAGAAATTTGGATGATGGTGTCCTTTCTATGTGGGCTCACTGAAGGTACCTCACAGATTCGTAAATCGCGCGAGGTATCCCCGCAAGGAGCATCCTAACGAGGCTACTTAAATAGTTTAATATAAACCAATTATACCCCTAACACACACAAACTAATATTGTTGCGAGAGGAAAGTGCCTCACGCGGGCCTCCGTCACAGGAAAATGCCTTCGATGCCGAAGCGGAGGAAAAGAGCAGGCAAAAAGGGCCACTCTTTTGTTCAAACAAAAAGTTATGTGCAGTGGGTCAATCGCAATGAGATTATAATTAATGTGATGCACGCTGGTTTACGTGAAGACGGGATGGATGATTTACAAAGAATTCATAGGTCACCGTCTTATGTAGGTCCAAAGATACTGGTAGTTGCTGCTTTTATTTATGCGGGCCTTCTGCTATATTCTAACCTACTATTTAGTTGTTAGACATGCTTCCAAGCTTTGGCGCAAGTGGCAGGGATTCCTACCTATCTTTTGACACATAAGTCTAACTGGCGAAGATGCCCAGCTTCCCAAAGGTCACTCCCCATAGCGTCTTCCTCAAAAAGACAGTGTGCCAACATATTACGGAGCGACAGCTCCCGAATCATATGATGATCCGGTCACGTATCGCACCGAAACCACATATAACATCACTAGGACAACTTACAGTTCACATAAGCAATTTAGAAAGCGCAATAGTAGTTTTATGGTGGGGAGTAAGAGGAAGATATCCATCGCTAGTGACCTTCCCATAAGGGTGTGGTGGGTTCTAAGACCGCAACCAGTCACCATACCGAGTTGGATGGAGATTTGCATCTCATCCGTCACCCGTGCGTTATGGAACTAACATTTTACCTGTCATTAGGGTCAAGTTTCAGAATGCCAAGAGATGCACTGCAGGCCAGTGTTACATAATATAATTTCTTATTGCAGTGCTTCCTACCTTGGTGGGGGTATCTAAACTAACTGGTTTCCGAAGATACAGGGGGAGTGTATGTGAAATCGGTACTTTAGTTTGAACTGCTCGGAAATCCAAATAGTTTCCCAGAGTCGGATCCTGCCAACGTGTTGATTGGGAGTCCAGACAATTATGAAACCTTGCGGCTGGAGAAGCGTAGAAAGAGACAATCCCTCATCATTTCGAAGATGCCCTAAGGTAATCGGCCAATTTATATCATCTAGTTGGTGTGCAGTGTTATATATCTGCTACAGCCGGAAAAGAGGCATACACAATATGTCTCCTACAGAGAGATTGTCACTAACCACTTTAAACCTATCCTATCGAGCTAGAATAGCCAGGTTTAGTCCGTCACATGTCAGGCTCGAGCAATGTGAGCATGATTAGTGACCTCAGTGTAACATTGATGCTGGGGGAAATAGTGATGCGGATATAATGTTGCTGTATAGTATAATCCTAGCGTACTGCGTCCTAGAGTTTTTATATAAATGAAAGAAAATAACTAGGATGGCTACTTGGCATATACATAACTAACTAGTACAGTGCTAACAGTATAGCAAGTCGTAGGACCTTATGGTGCTCGTTAGTTGTAAGCACACGGAAATACATGGCGGCAATTTTAAAAGAAAAAATTTCAAAAATAATCGGCGCCCAAGTATGGTAGTGATCCGATCAGAACTCTAGGTGTACTAGCACTTCAAACATCCATTTGAAAATCCTCATACATTTCCATGTGTGTGTGCGTGCGTGCGTGCGTGCGTGCGTGCGTGCGTGCGTGCGTGCGTGCGTGCGTGCGTGCGTGCGTGCGTGCGTGCGTGCGTGCGTGTGTGTCTGTGTGTGGGGGGGGGGTTGTTCAAAGGTCTGGCGGCCATTTTGAAAAGAAGTTTCAAAAGCAAGTCGCCGGTTAATACTGAGAATCCTTTTACATTTTCTGTGTGACCTTTTTGCCCATTCAAAGGTAGGTAGCTCGAAAACCCTTGGGATAATCCATACTAAAATCACAAGCACACGATTCTAAGCTGAGTAGCAAAAGTTGTCCAAGTTTGGAGTTGATCGGATGAAAACTGTAGGAGGTGATGCGGTGCAAAGTTTTTGACCTGGCTGGCAGACAAGATGGTCTCCAGGACTGCAATAAAAAACAAAGCCATGCTCTTTGTAGCAAAATATTTTATATAGAGAGTCATTCGAGTTGACACCATAATAAACATGCTAACATTGAGCGATGTAGAGTTAGATATGAACATGTAGATATTGATTTAATACGCATACTCATTTATATGATTTAAATGTATAGTTGGATTTATTTAATGTGTAACCTTAACTACCTCTACTTTGTTGGAAATTCTTACAGAGAAAGAGTTTATGTACATATATAAGTGCGTGCGTGCGTGCGTGCGTGCGTGCAAACGTATACGCGCGCGCGCGTGCGTGCGTGTGAGCGTACATGAGTGTTCGTGCGTGCCTTCATACGTGCGAGCGTGTGCGTGCGTGCGTGAGTGCGTGCGTGCGTGTTGGAATGTGGGATTGAATGAGAGTGGCACGTAGGTTATATTGATAACATTGCAATGGTGGATGGATGCATGCGTAGTGAATAGACGGCTATGTACTAGAAGATAGAGTTTGAGACAGCGAAACAAACAGAACAACAGCAAGGAAACAAGCATATAGACAGATAAACTCCCTTTGTTTGCTATGTGTAGTAGCATTCTTTCAGCTCTTACAAATATACAGATTGTAAGTCAGTAGCACTAGTTTGTAATGTATTATCATCAATCATGCGTGTACAGTAATGCATAGATCTATTCATGTCTACATTATTATCATACACAGAATGTAACATATGATGATATCTTGACTCTGATAACGCTTGTTACTTGGCCGGTATTGATCCAATATTAGCTCAGTAAGTTGCGATATCAGTGTAAGCACTAGCATGAGGTAAGCTACATGGAAATCTTAACAGTTATTTACACAGTAATATATATTATGCCATGTCTCGACAATAAATATAGCTGATATCGACATTTTATTTTTTTAGTTTTTATCTATAAATTATCATTTTACGAAACGAAATACGAAACGAAACAAGAGGCCCAAGGGGGCCCGTGTCGCTCACCTGGACCATTGGAATTCAAGTAGAACAGCCAGAAATATTACATTTCGAGACAACATTTTAGCCCCTTAGTTCATAATCATATTTCCCAAATTTTGGCCCGATCCATTCAGCGCTTCTGGAGAAGAAGTTGTTTTCACGAAAACTAGATTATCCAAGATGGCCTCTGAAGCATTTGGCCAATCAATTTTTCTTGAACAAACTTGGTTTAGCTCTTGGCCTAGATAATATTTCATAAGTTTTGAATCACTAATCGCGAAAACTAGTTCATCCCAGATGGCCGTCGAACCATTTGGCCAATCAGGTTCCTTTGAACAAACTTGGTGTAACCCTTGCCCTAGATGATATTTCATGAGTTTTAAATTGACGATCCAAGCGGTTTCGGACAAGAAGATTTAAGACATTTCTAAAAGTCGGCCAAAATCTAAGATGACCGCCTGCCAAATTGGCCGAAGGGGCTTGGTTTGAACAAACTTGAATTTATATGCCCTACGGATGCTTTCTGTCAAATATCATTGAAATTGGCCCAGCGGTTCTTGAGAATAAGTCGTTTAAATGAAAGGTTGGCGGACGGTCGGATGGACACACTGGCCTTTCAGGCCAGGTAAGCTAATACTGACATGGCTACGACCACCCTTATCAGTCTCCGCATAGTAAGTTTCGTGAGTACATAGGCGGTAGAGTAAGGGTGTTGTGGTGATTTGAACATAGGCATGCAGTGTCATCGAAACCCCTAGCGATTTCTTGCAATTTTATAACCATTCTCGTTAAACTGATATAATTATTATTATTATTATTATTATTATTATTATTATTATTATCCTATTACAGAGAAGATAACTCTATATGGTTTCAGTACATGGTTAGTGCAAATGTTGGCACCTTCTTGACGCCTCATATCCATCTTACACATAGGCCTACATATACTCTTATTCTGACGTGATTTGTCAGAGCATATAGCCAGATCTAGGCCCTAATGGCCAGTATAAATATCACAGAAATTGTACCAGCACTTTTACCGTTTAATGGCTAAATTTGGTCAAGTATATAACACGATTTGCTGCATTTGCTTAATTGAATGGCCCTTTTCTGGCCAAGAGAGGACACTTTTTGGCAATTTACCACTGGAATGATTTATGGGTTTTCTTACCAGTGGTAAACTCTAAAAAATAGTTTCCTCTTGGCCTACAAATGGACATTACTCGAGCCCGCTGCGGATGCCCGTTATGACGGGCTTCGCCACTAAAGAGTTAAGTTACGAAATCACATTCGTCCTCGTCAGTGTCTTGGAACATTGTTTTTGCACTATCATATTTGAGTATTGACGCCTTCAGGCCCGTCTTGGAACGATGGATTATTTTCTTGCTCCCCTTCGTCGCTATTGTACGAAGGTGGAGGCGAATGTAGTTGACCACAACTTCCGAAAATCTCCTCGTATGGAGGAGGCGCTTCGTCTGGTCCATCACTGTCAATTGTTATGCTGGTATACGGTGGTGCAACCGCAAAGTCCACAGGCGCTAGCGCAGGCGGAGCTGACAGGGGCAGACCACTCTCCGACGTTAACTCGATTGCAATGCTTGGGTTACAAGATGGACGTCCACTTGTGGCACCGCGAGAGTGTTGGTAGAAGGTCCTAGCTCTCAGTGATTCTAAGTCGTTGACAAATGCCCACGTGGCCGGCCAGGTGCACTGTAGAGTAAAGTATGTCTATATTAAAACCTGCTATACCTATACCAGACCACATACTGTAATTTGTAGGGCTAAATAATGACGGACTAAATGTTACAACACTGGAGTCAACGAGTGTTAATGACAAGACCATTATATATCGAGTGAATATGTTAAATATTTCGAAAATAATTTGACCGGAACAACTAGAAATTGGGTCAGAATATTCAACATTATATATTTATTAAACTGCAAATGATTCTTTTTTGCATTTAGTTGGCTGGTTGAACAATCTAACTTAGACAAATAGGACCTACATGGTCACGTGACGACATATTACAGAAGCAACATCTTGTATACCGTTTCCTTGGTAAGTAATGCTAATTTGAATAATGGGCCATAACTCTAGTGGAGCTACGAACAATTCGTTAAGATTGCTTCCCCTGTCGAGATTGTTGTTACCCACATTACGTGTTTCACATGAACGGTAAGAATGCATACAAGGAATTGAATAACACAAGCTTGCTATTCAGCAACACAGGTGGGTTTATATAGAACATGAAGATCAATAATGGATGGTGATAATCACGTTATTTAAAAAAATGTGTATCATCTATTCAGTATTGCTCTTTTGAAATGTGTGCTGATCATTGTGATAGTTATGGAATGATGGATAGATGGGCGCGTGGGTGGATGGGTGGGTGGATGGCCAAGGTGGGTGGACGGACCCATGTGTGTGGGTGGATAGGTGGTTGGATTGATAGAATGGATGGGTGGGTTAGTGGATGGATGGATGCATGGATGAGTGATTGGGTGGTGGATGGGTGGGTGGGAAGTTGGGTGGTGGATGGGTATGTGAGGTGTGTGGGTGGGTGGGTGAATGGATGGATGTTTGCGTGCGTGCGTGCGTGCGTGGGTAGTAGATGGATTGATAGATGGATGGATGGATGAATTTCACTTTCACCTGAGCATGGTATGGCGGCCCACTCAAGTGACGGTGACGAAACGCAGCAGTCCAAGAATGTCGATCATGTGACACCACAGAGGAGCTATCTAGAACATCAAAATACATAGAGAATTATTTCATTTCAACCCAGTGTTCTATGTGGCATATGTGCACAGCATAAATTGCAAGGTTATTCTTCAATAATTTAAGAAAACCTTGGGGAAAGATTCCTGGCTTGGGTGCATGGATCAGTTAGGGTGTTTCCGTCACTCACTAGGATGTATGAGGGTCCGTTAGGGTGTTTCCGTCACTCACTAGGGTGGTATGAGCGTCAGTTAGGGTATAACCGTCACTCATTAGGGTGGTACGTTGGTCAGTTAGGGTCACTCACTAGGGTGGTATGAGGGTCCGTTAGGGTATAACCGTCACTCACTCGGGTGGTATGAGGGTCAGTTAGGGTGTTTCTGTCACTCACTCGGGTGGTATGAGGGTCCGTTAGGGTGATTTCGTCACTCACTATGGTGGTATGAGGGTCAGTTATGGTATGACCGTCACTCACTAGGGTGGTATGATGGTCAGTTCGGATGTTTTCGTCACTCACTAGGGTGGTATGAGGGTCCGTCATGGTCTTTCCGTCAATCACTAGGGTGGTATGAGAGTATCCGGTGGTCTGGGTGATAAACAACATAATAAATTTATTTCTTAACCCGTCAATCACCCGAGACGAGAAACGACAAATTCTTTCTGATGCAAGGAATATTGTGTTGAATATTTTGAAACGGTTTTCAACCAAAATGGTTTCAACATATTCAACATATTTCCTGTGTATTTGTCTTGAAAGTGCGGCACTGGAATGTCCGGGTGGAAATGGTTAACATTGACTTAATTCATACATCAATATAAGCGATTTAGAATTTGAAAGCAATGCTGGCCGAATTTTCATATTCCGTGATTAATTCTGCCTACACATTCTTTTGCGCAATGTCCCACCGTTAGCAATTCCTTGCTTATTACAATCATTGGCGTGGCCAGGAATATTTGAGTGGGCGTCATCATCTAGATGAGGATGAGGGAGAGAGTTTTATACTCTACCAGGAGGCAGGGGATCAGGGTTCCTCGGTCGAAATTTTTTTCCAATTAGAATCTCATAAAAATTCTAATATTTCTCCATCAAATAAATATTGTTGCATGCAGGAACAGCTCTATATCAAATAGTATGTAGGTCATGTATGCCTCACTAATTGTTCATAGGGAAACCTGCGCCCCTAGGCCTCCCCTGTAGCTAGGTCATGGCAGGAAATATCGTTAATTATATTTATAGCTATATGTGGCAATCGTTATGGAGAATAACGTGGTTGCAACACTACTACACCACTTAATTCACTTCTTACCGGGCCTGAGTAACTGTTGCGTTGTTGTTGGGGGGGGGGGCCTAAATAACCTTTGGGTTCGTGTGTAACTGCTGGGTTCTGGTTAGCTGCCATGTTTGATCTGCGTATAAAACGGCGCTGCATGCACGATGCGATTTATGTCGGTCATAATTGGAAAATAACGAGGTAAAAGTTAGATAAAAGGCCAATGTTCATGGACTGAACATCTAGAGCAGCGAGTGAAAACATGATTCTAGCTAATAATAACCATCGATAATTGAAGGCATCGGTGATCTAGCCATGTTTAACCCGGCTCGTGCCATGTAGCATCGTGTATAAGGCTAACTGCACATTCAGATAATATGCATCGCAGGTTCCCATTTTAATGTGTAACAATATGAGATCGTGGCATTGAGTTATGAAGATTCTAGTTGACCCGAAAGGCAATAGGCCAACTGTTTGAGGTTAATCTGCAGGTGTATGATGTTACCACAACTGAGTAGGGTGTATGGCCTACCCAATCTGACTCGACTACCGTGTCTTGGTATGTATGGTGGCCCCATACTTGAGTCTGACAAGTCATCGGTGTTCATGAAGCCAATCAAGGATTTACATTTTGTCTTGTCAAGTGACAACAATCACTGTTTCAATATGGCACCGTATCTATTTTATGCCTTCTTCCTTTAACTACCGTGACTATTTCACGTGAACTAAACAAGTTTTTCGCTCAGCTCAAGTAGCCCTCGTACGTTTGCTGTTGTTGTTGATGTTGTTGTTGTTGTTGTTGTTGTTGTTGTTGTTGTTGTTTTAGAGCTTAGATCCTACACTGACAATCGACAGGCGATTAATTCACCTTTCCAGAGTACCCACCCATCTTATGACGTCATAATGAACTGCGTGATGTGTACAATGACATCATAAAGCATGACGTCATGGATGACGTCGATAAGTACGTCACGAACGCATATTTGAAGACAGTCTATGCGTTGTTGTACAAATTGTTTGCTTTTACTATTTAATAAATATTCTGTTGAACATTTTGAAACTAATTTGACTGGGCGCTGTTGCTGCCATAGGCAGCAACAGCGCCCAGTCAAATTAGGTATAAAATATTCAACAGCTTCCCTGTGTAGTTTTCAGGAAATTGATAGCTAGGGCATTTGGGGATCGATCAATCCCAATACAGCGAGGTGTGGGTGGAGCTTAGCTAGTGATGGGCGGGGCATAGCAGAAAATGGAAAGGTTCATTGGAGGATGCCCCGTTAAGATAGCTAGCTCAACGTGGTTCGAACTTTTCTTGCTAGGAAGTATGTGGTTCATAGTTTGGTCTTCCTCAGGTCCATTCTTGACTTGAGTGTACCGGGTCCTGCTTTCTTGAGGTCACCCTTGGTGTATACATAGCATTAAACACGCCACACTTTGATCTAAAGGTTGAGAAGACTAGAAGTGGCACTCTTTTCAAACGATTGACAAGTTGTTTCATCCAGTTAATCCTAGATGCGCGTCATATAACTACCATATACTAGCCGCTGATTAGTTGTACCGATTTGCACTGTGTCGTTATATGTCGGCCGGTTTACGACCAGCTGGTGATTAGTTGCCGACTAGTTTTCCAAATAAAATGGGGTGGGTGGGTGGGTGGGTGAGTGGGTTCAGTCGTCGTGTGATGGCCAATTATAAGCCTATATGATTAACCATAGGCGTAAGAGGCGGGGTCAAGGGGGTGGTAATTGTCCCCTTTATCATTACGATATGAAGATGTGCATGTGCTATCCGGATACTTGTACATCCATCCGTCTATCCCAAATGTATGTTCGTCTGTCGGTCCTTCCTTGTCAACGCAACTCCTCCTACAGTTTAGTTACAATTCTTTTGAAATATGGTAAATCTAGTTATTACCATCTGAAGATGTGTATGGGCTTTTTTCCTGGCCAGAAAAGTATTCATTAAAGAGTTATCCCCCTTTAAATACCTTTAAGCCGATACGTAAACTGCAATACCAATCATTTCTTGTCAACACAACTCCCACAATTTAGCTGTGATTCTTTTGAAACTTGGTAAGGGTTCTCATTACCGCTTGAAGATGTGCATGTGCTATCTGAAGAAATTCATCCGTATTTTCCTGCGTTTATGCCCTTGAAAAACTTAAATTCACCAAAATTCTCTTGTCCGGGCATAATTGTTGAACGGAATTGAACCTACACTTACAAATCTTTCTTTCTTTAAGCCGAGATGCAGTGTCACGATTTCGTTTTTCATTGATTAGTTTTTCTAAAATGTTGTCCTTTACAATTAACGTTACATGTATGGCCACTCTTGATGTATGTTTATCTGAAATGTTTGGATCTGGGGGTGGTGGGTTGGAGGAGTGGGGTGGGGGGGGGGGATATGCCGTCTTCTGATGGCTCTTGTTTTAAATTTATATTTGGCTTGTGTGCTTTTAGAGTCATATTATCAATCACGAGAACTCTCTTAAAGTATTTGCAAGGTAAAAATGCGGACGTTATTGCAGCCAAGCGAAATGTTTCTCTGACAACCAAAGATCTACAAGACTGCCGAGAAAAGCGATTTAGCTTGCTCTGACAGAAACCAGAGATGCTTGGTGACAACATGAAAGAATGGCTCATAAACATTAATTTTACAAACTAGAGAAGGAGCCGTGACAGGCATCCGCACATAAATGTTCTTCATCAGGTGATAAGTAGTTTTGCATTTAACTTTAAGGAAGCCCTAGTTCCATGGAAGAAGCCCTGTAGGAAACAACACGCCTGAGTGTGAGAGACGGAAAACCAAACCAGTGCATTGACACCTGAATCACACCATGGAATAGAATCATGGAGTTCGCTGATCAAAGTGTTGCTTGAACTAGATACCCGATTCCTGGTCAATGATCAGGAGATCGCGTGAAGCCTAGGGGATATAAGCACTCAATGAAAATTCAAATGAAAGGTTTTGACGTGGACGAAGTATTCTATATAAACTGAACAGGGCTCTACTCGAGACAGACTTTGCCGTTTTCAGTAATTTCAAGTTAGAAAACTTATCAGCAAACTTCACAACATCATCTTAAATTTATGACACAACATCAGGCTGACCTCATTTCCAGGAATACCAAAAAAGGTCAAGAAATGAATTGCAATGCAACTCCTCCGAAACTATTAGACAGAATTCAACAAAATTTGGTATGTAAGATACCCACATCGATGTGGAGTGCACGAGCACATTTAGATTTGGCCCCACCCCATGGGTGGGTGCGTGTGTGGTCCAAGTGTCGAGAAATTGATTGTAATGCAACTCCTCCGAAAAAATTGGACGGAATTAAACCAAATCAAACCAGATTTTGGGTGCATGTTATATTTAGAGTATTATAATAGGAATATTCCAAAAAGGCGTCATTTTATGGATTTCCCTACTGGCTGAGCCGCGTGCTGTTTGAGAAAAACCGAGCAGTGTTTGATTTTATTTGCCCGGCACTTTGCACTGGGAGGGGCGTGCTTGTGAGTCTATAATGAGACAGGCATTAGCGTTTCAGTATTAAATGTGAATGTTTCAAGAGTGATCTATACTTGAAAGGGATAAGACGATCCATTTCTCGCTTTGCCTGTCTTTTTCCACCAAAGCACCCACTATGCACGCGCTTTTGAATTAATTTTAATACTTTTAACTGTGAATTCTGAGAATCCCTTTTTCAAGGTAACCATAGTCATACAGGTATTCAGGGTTGGATATGTTAATACAAATTGTACTTGGAGCTGCTCCAATTGCAGCAAAACCTTCCAGTCAAATTAGTTGCAAAGTACTCGCAACAGACTGTTTGTTAAATTGCAAATTCATCACAACACGCAACATTTGTGATATCCAGTTTTAGCTCATCGTCCTATTGGACGATCCACGCCCTTCCACTCGGCTCGATACGAGCGCGAACGGTGTAACAGTGTAACAGCGTAGCTATGTGAGTGGGCGTTTGTTAGTACGATGGTTTTAGCCTTGCATCGCCCATCTCTATCTAAACTACACCCACGCTTTGACCGTATTTGGATCTATCGATCCATGCACTCTCTCAATTTCCAGAAAACTATGACGGTAAGCTGTTGAATATTTCGAAACTAATTTGAAAGGGCGCTGTTGCTGCATTCAAATTAGTTTCCAAATATCCATCACCATATTTATTAAATATTAAAGACATACAATTCGTACAACATGGCTTAGTATTAAGCGTTTAATACGGACTATAGCGAGTCATTCATGACGTAATTGATTATGACGTCATCCTACATGTCACGTAGTTGATTATGACGTTATATGATTGATGGATAAAGTGGAATCCTCCATTCAGACGTTAATGTCGGACCTTTGCTCCTTTCGTGTCGAATGTACACTTTTTATTTTATCATGACCTCGGCTAACAAGTGACGTATTTTGATTACGACGTCAGATCCTTGAATGACAGAGCGGATCCATCCATTGTTTCTCCGGTTATACGTCTGATAGTACCTACCTGAATGGCGTCGTCTTCTTTCCTCTATGCGACGCGCTACATTGTCTAGGTGCTCTTTTTGTTTCTTCCGCCGCTTGATAACTTGACAGCAACAGAACACCAGTACCGAAACAGCCACCAGTGCTAGGATAGGAATGACACAGACCGCGAGAAACAGTGGCGTGTCCAGCGTCATCTAGATTTGTGTGTGACGTCACTGACATTTGCGATGTCCGTCATCAAGACTGAAGAAATAAGTGACAGAAAATCCCTTTAGCTCTGAGACCAGAAATGACACATTCTTTATAGCATAAGGAATACTCTTAAATATTCTTAAATTAATTTGACTGGGATCTGTTGCTGGGTCCAAGTCGAATTGGTTTCAAAATATTCAACAGCTTTTATGTACACTCGTTTTGAAATTGAGACACTGTCGTTTCAAGAGTTAGTGTTATATCAATGAAAATAATTGATTCAATGCTAGGCCTACTCAAACACGTACGATCGGAATCGCATGACTTCGATCGCGGTTAGGCGCGATCTTGTCCTATCATTCGAGAGACGAACCAACAAATTAGTATGGTTTGCCTGGCTCGTTTAATGGTGGTGGCGGTCCCGTGTGGGGTGGGCGAGGTGGGGTGGCCTGGGTGGCTGGCTGGTGATCTTCCCACTAATAAACGAGCCAGACAACCAGGCTAATGACAAATATTCTACACCACATATGCGTGTAAGCGGATAATCTAATTAGGAATCATAATCAGATTGGGAATTACGCAAGTCAAACACACTACGGATCAGAGATAGCGCGTTATGTACACGTGGAAACCCGGTAGTTATACCAGTCTAATGTGGTGGAATGCGTGAAGATCTGATTTAAGGTTCAAATTGTGCTACTCAAAGCTGGAGAAAGTTTTAAAATAAACAGTTGTTATCAAGCTAGATAGAAATAACTATTGCCTTTAGTGACCATCTGCTGGTGCACCAAACAAGTGAGCATTAAACACAGCTATTATATATATATAAAATAAACATCAATAAGCTACGATACACAATACAATACGTGCAGGCCTATAATGGAATTTCTTCATGGAAACATAGCTGGTTAATCTTTTATATGCTAATCGAACAGTATCAGTAGCATTTTTAGTGGAATATCTTTATGTTACAATCCCTTACTTAATACATCTTTCGATAACCAGTTTTATTGATATATCTGCAGAGCTGCCACATATACTAGAGTTATATCACACTTCTTTGAATCTTTATCATACATGGGCTACAACGAATTCACAAATCAGCAAAATACCAATTTCTAAATTATGAATAAACGCAATCTTTGTCAAGAATATCTCGAATAAACACAAGTTGTTATAAATACCACGAACCAAGATAATATCTTTTCCTGTAGTACGAAAGGCGCAAATGACAAGAAATTCAAAACACATACAGATGGGTTATACGATTAACGTTATATCTGCCTAATACACTGATCGCAGGCTGAGTGACAAGTTGCTATAGAGAGTTATCATACACATTTAAACTAAACAACCACTACATCTTTAAATAACACCCTTGTGGTGGTCAGTTTTACTTGGCGCTGTTGCTGCTAGGGTCGGCAACAGCACCCAGTCAAATTAGTTTCAAAATATTCAACAGCTTACCTATATTATGCTTACCTTAAAATTATGATTCTAGAAATTCAGGGTTCAAAGTATATAAATTGATTCCGCGTCAAAACCATTTAACCCGTAGGCACGACAGTGCCCAAACGTAACCGAATAGTGATCAATTCACCTTTCCAGAGTACCCACCCATCATATGACGTCATAATGAACTGCGTGGTGTGTACAATGACATCATAATGGATGACGTCATGAATGACGTCGATAAGTACGTCACGAACGCATATTTGATGACGGTCTATGGGCTGTTGTACAAATTGTTTGCTTTTACTATTTAATAAATACTCTGTTGAATATTTTGAAACTAATTTGACTATGGCAGCAACAGCACCCAGTCTAATTAGTTACAAAATATTCAACAGCTTCCCTGTATAGTTTTCAGGAAATTGATAGCTAGGGCGTTCGGGGATCGATCAATACAAACACGGCGAGGTGTGGGTGGAGCTTAGCTAGTGATGGGCGGGGCATAGCTAAAAATGGAAAGGTCCATTGCTAGCTATGTCCCGCCCATTTCTAACTAAGCTCCCTCTATCTTATGCACGCCTTTGAAGCGATTTTAACGCTTTGAATTCTCACTTTCCGCAATGCCAATTACAAGGAAGCCAGGTAAACTAAGCTATTGAATATTTTGAAACTTATTTAACTGGGTTATCCCAGTCAAATTAGTTTTAAAATATTCAATAGAATGTTAGTAAATTGTAAATTCATCAACGACATACAATTCAGGCACTTACTGTCGGAGCGTTGCCACTTTCGTGACTGATCTACGGCATCTGATTGTGACGTCAGCTAACAAGTGGCGTATTTTGATTATGACATTAGATATTGAGTGACAGGTCGGATCGCTCCGTACTCCTGATTCACAGCTCACCTCATTGATAGACATTAAATATTAGCAAGGAAACAATCACGAGCGAACATTATAACGTTCCCTATACATTACAGCACATACATCAGTTAGAATGTTTCCAAACGAAAAACAAAAACATATTAGTTAATAAGAAATGGTCTGTCGAATATTTTGAACATAATTGGATTAGAAGACCAATCAATGTCTTCCAATCCAATTAAATTCAAAATATTAAATAATGCGTTTTATTTTGCTTTGGAAAATTAATTTTATTTCTGAGTTGTGGGCCTACTGTATTAGCCAACTCTTCACCACCAATACACACACGCCTACCTGTGTTGTATAAACTAGTAAATGAATGCTACTCAGATAATGATGCGGTGTTTTACGTTAAGGATAATAACTAAAATTGCATGTGAGTCAAACGTGTTGTTGATATTTTGATATGGTTGATATGTGCCAGTGTCAAGTCAAGCATGACTGGCGAGCTTTATCAACTGTAACATATATCCGTGTGTAGACAATGTACGTATATCATAGGTTACCCATTTCCCTACTGAATTACCCGTTCTTGTTTTATTGGTCTTCCTTCTGAATGCTAACATGTGCTCATATTGAATATGGCGTTACAATGCGACATGCTCGCAATGGAGAGATCCGATCTGTCACATAAGTATATGACGTTATACTCTATTAGGTAATATGTGGGCTGACGTCATAATGCGTATTGACGTACCTAGCTCTATCATGAACATTGAAAAATCCGGCAAGTGTACGAATTGTATGTCTACTATTTAATAATCATTCTGTTGAATATTTTGAAACTAATTTTACTTGGCGCTGTTGCTGCTAGGGGCGGTAACAGCACTCAGTCAAATTAGTTTCAAAATATTCAACAGCTTACCTATATTATGCTTACCTTAAAATTATGATTCTAGAAATTCAGGGTTCAATTGATAAATTGATTCCGCGTCAAAACGTGGACGGAGCTTAACTAGAAATGGGCGTGGCATATCTTAAAATCGATCCTTCTATAACACCAGCATCCTTCAGCAGCCTTGATTTCAGAAAATGTGCCAGTCTTACTTCCACCATTCTCTAGAAATAGCAAGACTTGAGTATGGTATGAAGATATGAAAAATATTAACTAATCTTGTTCATAGGATAATTAGCGTTTAATATCAAAATTAGTAAGATAAAAGAAACATAATTATGATTAACAAAAAAACCCACACAAACCTTACCGCCCTTCTTAATTATTGAGTCATATCTTGCCTCCGGGTTTCTACTTTCTTATATCCTTAAATATTGCTTTTATCTTTCCGAGTGGACTATGACTGTATTGGCTGAATGAATAAGCCAGTTAGTGCGGCGTTGTGTATGTCTTTGTGAAACTTTTATCTTTCTAGAAATATTTTCAGATATCTGTATTTCTGTTTTCAGATTTAAAAAAAAAATTCGAACGCATACACACGCGTGGCCATTTTCCTCGCCAATCCACCATTCTTATAATGACAATGACAATGGCAAATTCATTGTTCACTCCACACAGCCCAAACCCGCTAATTACATTTCTCTCGTCACGTGATCACACCGGTCTCGGTAATTAACTAATAATTAGTACTATGTGGTTTTTATTTCATGCTATTGTTTTAATTAATCATAATTAGCATCTTATACGAGCTGAACAAGCACTTTTTCTGATGACATATAAGGTTGGTTAAATCGAACAAGACAACCCCCCCTCCTCATGATCCTCTTCGTCCTCTTTGTATTCGTACTCTTCGTCTTCGTCTTCTTCGTCTTAGTCCTCTTCGGCTTAGTCCTCTTCATCCTCTTCGTCTTCGTTCTCTTCGTCTTCCACCTCTTCGTTGTCATCCCCCTCCTCCTCCTCCTCCTCCTCCTCCTGCTCCTCCTCATCCTCCTCCTCCTCAATTTCGTCTTCGTCCTCCTCGTCCTCCACCTCTTCGTTCTCCTCCCCCACCCCACCCCACCCCACCCCCTCATCCTCGTCTTCGTCCTCTTCGTTTTCGTCCTTTTCGGCTTCGTCCTTTTTGGCTTCGTCTTCTTCGTCTTCATCCTCTTCGACTTCACCCTCTTCGTCTTCATCCTCTTCGTCTTCATCCTCTTCGTCTTCATCCTCTTCGTCTTCATTCTCTTCGTCTTTGTTCTTTTCGGCTTAGTCCTCTTCGTCTTCGTCTTAGTCCTCTTCGTCCTCCACCTCTTCGCTCTCCTCTTCCCCTCCCCCTCCCCCTCTTGCGCCTCCTGCTCCTCCTCCTCCGATCACTCACATCTGTCCGTTTTCCGGTTTGTCAAATAGTTATATTTCATTGGCATTTCTCGTGGTCATGGTGCTATACTTCGGTCTAATGCTGTTATATATCGGGAAGTACTGCAGAAAATGTTCTGCGATCATTTGATCTTTATGGACACGTGCCAGTTTGACTTATGCTGAAGTGAATGAACACTCGTGCCAGTAAATACAGTCCACATAGTCCAGGCAAAATAAGGTTTTACTTGGAACCAATTGCAACACAATTTTTTTTACCACCGTGCATTTCTATGAGGTCACCAGAATACCATACTAAAAGTCCTAAGAAATTCCTCATGGAGAAATATGCCTAATTTGCATAAATCCAATATGGCCGCCAAATATCGATATTTTGCCATATCTTTGCTCTCAGATAATATATTTGGGCAATTTAAAATTCTATAATAGGGTTTCTGGACACCAGCTTGCATGTGGAAAATAGTAAAATAGTTTTGGACGTAAAATTCATTTGAATACACCCAAGATGGTCAATAAATGGCAATATTTTGCCATAAATTCATGTAATCAGATGGTATATTTTATTGATCTAAAATGAATTTTTGACATGGATTTAACTCTATAACTTGCCAAGTTGCATGCACCTTAGACTGTTGCTGTTGTTGTTGTTGTTGTTGTTGTTGTTATTGTTGTTATTGTTGTCGATGCTTCTGATGTTGCTGCTACTGCCAATACTAATACTACTACTACTACTACTACTACTACTACTACTACTACTACTACTACTACTACTACTACTACTACTACTACTACTACTACTACTACTACTACCGTCGCCGCCGCCGCTGTTTCTGATGTTGCAGCGAATGCAATATTCCACTGACAGTGTTGCATTAATTTTAGGACTGCATTAATTTTAGGACAGGGAAAGATATTCCGAGTAAACAATCGATTGACATTGGGGACACAACGATTGGAAGGCCAGAGACAGATGTAAGAACAGAAGCATTCCTGCAGGTGACAGGTTTTTTTAACAGAAATGAAGATGAACAAAAAACCATAAAGGAACTTGTTGGGAAAATGGCAGAATATCTTACAAACACGGGTCATGAGCCATACAGTGCTAAGTACATGAAAACGAAAATACAGCAACATTTTTGGGAGAGAGTTATAATGGCATTACTCAATACAAAAGAATGTGTGGTCATATTGCTGGACACAGCCAGTTCTATCCTCTATGCATTCCATAAACAACAGAGACCTGACAATTCCGAAGACGAAAAGCTTCGTATTGTCACAAATGCAGCAAAACTCATTGCAAGTGATGTCAAATCCATTGTTGTTCCATATGACGCCTACCCAGCCATAGATGATATGGCAAATGCTGACTGCTGTGAATTATATTCCTAAGACAATGCGAGTACTTTTGACTATGCTTGCTGGTAAAAATGTAGATCTTAAGCTTGCATCGATTGGACAGTCTGTCATGCAAGCAATACGACCGAGGGTCATACTAGGCGCCACGTCAGCTGGACCTAGGGGTCCAGAGGCACTATCATTTCGCATCACAGTTTCTGGTAGACACCCATAATGTGCATGGTTTCTCATGTTCCTATGCTGAGGCAAAACGATATGAACGAAGATATGAACGAAGTGTGGCAGTTGAACAAGGGACTGAAATACCTGGATATACACACGAACATTTATTCAATATTGTGCAGACAATGTAGATCATAATGTAGCAACCATCGATGGACAGGGACATTCATGGGATGGGTATAATAGCTGCTGTTACAACATGAATACAAGCCCAGAGTAAACCTATTTCCAAGGTGAAGGTGACAGCTTCAGATATTGCTGCAGTTGGCCAGATAAACATTGAGTATTTTAAGATCCCTCCAACAATCCAGCCTCTCACCTATCTACCACTTGTGCACGTGGCAGTAAAAGATCCTACATCATAATTAGATGTGCTATCGAAGACCTCCCTGCTTCTTCACATGCCCAGGCCAGTATGAGTCGTGCATGATGCAGATGTTACATTATGGTCAATACCCTGAGCAATCTTCTGTAATGTTCCTCCCAAGTGATCCATCCTGTATCTACTCTACGCTAAGATTTGTTTCCTCTCAGGCTAGGCAATATACTGTCACACCCATACTCACATTCAACCAACCATTATACTGGAAAGCCGTAACAATTATTTGGTCTCAGCCAATTGACAGTGATCTCACGCACATTGTTCTCAGGTTCGGAGGATTTCACAGGGAGATGAGCTTCCTTTGGAGCATTGGACACCTTATGTCAGGCTCGGCCTGCAAGAACTACTTGAGATCGTCTATGCTAGCAACACTGTGGGCCATATGCTGACTGGCAAGGCTGTATCCAGAGCAATGCGTGGTCACATGCTGGTAAATGCTGCACTGAACACAATTCTTGTGGCCAATGTATACAAAGTGCCTGTACCAACCAAGGAAACTGTAGAGAACACCGATGTTGAGATAACCAATGATAGTCCTGAGATAGATGGTGTAGGAATGCAGGTTAAACAAGGTGTTGTCACAACGGACTTAACAGCAGCAACAGAACTGTACGAGGGTGCAATATCTTCTGAATTGTCTGTGGAAAAAGTTTGTTCAGCAGAGGTATTAGTGAGAATCCAAAGTAAACTAAATAAGGATAAGGAAATGATGACTATGTGGACATCCTGATCAGATTTCTCAAAGCTGATCTACAGGCAAATGAAGATTACACCTTCAAGCAGTCCGTGAAATGTTACCGTACTTTGTAGCATCTGGACACACACTATATGCGAAATCTGCATACGTTTACCTGCAACTGATGCATCGTCATCTAGAAACGCATCCAGATACCCACCATACATTTAAGGAAGGATACCATGTGGTGAGGCGCAGTGACAGATATTGGGCAGGACTGTCAGAGCAGGTACTAATGAGGACTGTCAAGACACAGGGGTGGGGGGTTGGGGGGGGTGTTTGACAAGAGGAAAAGGAATGGCAGAGACCCAGCGGTCAGTGTGGGTCCTTTCAATGCCAGCAAGCGCAGTCATCAACGCAATCATGCAGAATCTCAGCGGTGTCTCATATAAAACCAGTGACCAGCACAATGCCACATCAACAGCTAGGACAAGCTAGAGATGTCAGTGACACTATTGATCTTATCAGCTATTTCAGAGAGAGAGAGAGAGAGAGAGAGGGAGAGAGAGAGAGAGAGAGAGAGAGGGGCCCATTCATTGGGAATACATCACTGTTTAACATTGCTAATGGCATGACATCCTAGGAAAGAGTCAATGTTGAAAGAGCAAGAGATATTGGCGAAAAGATTCTAGCCTCCATGGTTGCGAAATCTGTGGATGTAAAGTAGATAGAGCAGTGACATGTTGTCAAGATCAAATGAGAATGTGTGAATGTCGATCCACAGTTGATATTTCAGAGACTGATAACTGTTGGTGAGCGTTGGAAAGATCTACCATCACTGTTCAAATATGAACTCTGTAGTCGCCCACCTGCACTATTTGAATCATCCTCTCTTCCCATACAGGCCAATACAGCAACACTTGCTGATACTCTGTGGAACGCCACGAAAGGGGAACAACGAGAACTCAGTGAAAATGTTCAGTATATCCTTGATGGTGGTGCTCTACTCCATCGCCTACCATGGCCCCGATGTTCCACGTATGGCAGTGTGAGTCAGCTGTATGTTAGATATGTGACACAGAAATATGGTTCTGCTGCGATTGTCTTCGATGGCTACAATGATGATCCCACAACCAAAGATGTCACTCACATGAGAAGAACGGAGACGTGTGCAGGCGGGACAGTGCACTTCACTGGTGGGATGATCATCCAATGCAAAAAGGAGGAATTCCTGAACAATAAGATAAACAAACAGCGCTTCATACATATTCTAAGTGACAAACTAGAGCGGGCTGGGTGCAGCACAGATCATGCAAAAAATGATGCCGATGTTCTCATTGTTCATACAGCTGTAGAATCTGCCAGAAACAAAGACACGGCTCTTATAGGGGATGACACAGACTTGCTGGTTCTCCTACTGCACCATGCTGAAATGGACACACATGAGTTGTTTCTAGCACCAGAGCCCAAGAAAACTTCGAAGAAGAACAGGATATGGTGCATAAAGCAAGCTAAAGCGATTCCAGGTCCTGATGTATGTGGCAATGCCTTCTTTATCCAGGTAATTCTGGGTTGTGATACAACATCTCGCCTGTTTAGATTGGGAAAAGGTTTGGCGCTGAAGAAGATAAAGAGCGATGTTCTGTTCTGCCAGCAAGCTAAGGTGTTTAGTCAAAAAGGACAAGTGGCTAAAATGGCATCATGGCAGCTGGAGAAAAAGCACTGGTATCTCTATATGGTGGTGAAAAAGAGGAAGGACTGGATAGCTTACGATACAGGCTGTTTCTTGATAAAGTGTGTAAGAGCACATCACATGTGGACCCGCAAACTCTACCACCAACCTTCGCTGCTGCAAAATACCACTGTCTCCGTGTATACGATCAGATGATGGAGTGGAAATGGACAGGTATAGTAGCAATATGAATCCAGAAGATTGGGATGGCACACAGTTGATGGAAGAAACCTGCCAATACAGACCGACAAGCCGTCAGACCTATTGGATATCATCTACTGCAACTGTAAAACAAACTACAGCACACGGCGGTAAATAAGGGTTGCCCTGCACTGATGTCTGTAGAGAGTGCTGTGGAACAAGTTGTACCAACCCTGAGCTGCCAGATTTCACTAATGGTTATAATTAACATGATCGTCCTTTTGGAGGTTATTTCGCAGTCACACATTAGCCTCATCAGAGAAGATCACTATAGTACTCGCTGTCATCTATTTGATTACTTAATAGTTAATACTCTATCCATCCAGCCATCCATTAATCAACCCATTCATCTATCCAGCCACCTGCTCATTTATTTATGTTTACATAGATAAAATATACCATCTGTCTACAGCAATTTATGGCAAAATATTGATTTTTAATTACCATCTTTGGCGTATTCAGATGAATTTTACATCCAAACCTATTTTACTATGTTCCACATGCAAGCTGATGTTCAGAAACCCTATTTTAGGTTTTTGGATTACCCAAATATGTTGTCTGAGAGCAAAGATATGGCAAAATATTGATATTTGTCGGCCATATTGGATTTATGCAAATTAGGCATAGTTCCCCATGAGTAATTTCTTAGGACTTTTAGTATGGCGTTCTGGTGACCTCACAGACATGCACTGTGGTAAAAAAATGTGTTGCAATTAGTTTCAAGGTGAGTGTAAAATAAGGCTAGATTTCCTGGACTACACAGCACAATCCGAAAATCATCACTTGTGATGCTTTTGTCAGGCCGCAGACTTAGCTGTCAGATTCGTATTTCAGATACTCCCAGATTGAATGAATTTGGTCCCCCACCCTCGGCCCCAACCCTCACTCTCCACAGACTCTTCCTTTCTCCCTCTCTCCCTCCCTCAATCTGTATCTCCTCCTTCACTCCCTCGATTTCATTGAGGGTTATGCTCGGTCTTAGCCGCACCACTGACGCAGATTGTCGGTGGAAAAGTGCATCTTTTACCAATGGAGATATCTTGGATGATGGTATTAATGAAGGTTCGTAACCGCGTGAAAGCACTCCTCTCCGAGGACCGTCTCACAATAAACCTATCCAGTTTATCCATCCATCACATGACTCATAATAAACAACGTGACGTTGAGGATGACGTCCTAACTAATGACGTCACGAATGACGTAATTAAGTTCGTCACGAACGCATAATTGGTGACGGACTAGTGTTGTACGAATAGTATGTCTTTGCTATTTAATAAACATTCTGTTGACAATTTTAAAACTAATTTGCCTGGGCGCTGTGATGGCAGCAACAGCACCCAGTCAAATTAGTTTCAAAATATTCAACAGCTTAACTGTATAGTTTACTGAAAATTTATGGTTCGAGAGTTCAGGGATCGATCGGGCGAAGTGTGGGTGGAGCTTAGCGAGTAATAGGTAAAACTTGATTCCTCCCATTATGTGGCGGAGAACGAGATGTTCAGTTTATCCACTACTACACCGGGACTGACACATCACTCCCACGTAATTTTATGTCGAAGAATTTTTTCATGCCTACTAAATCTGTTAATTTGTGTATTTTGTCATGAACCTGTTCCTTATTTGATGGACAGCGCAGATCATGTGTATTTTGTTAATCAATGTTTTGGAAGGCCAGAAGACATTTTACTCCATGTGTCACGGCCATCTAGGGTTTCTCCTGTTTGAATGGTTCTTTCGGCACTGTGTTGGGCTTGATTTTGTACTATACTCTGTTCTCGGCATTGCTTGGATACGGCTTCATATATTTTCTGGTATGAAATGTCAAAGCTTGGTTGTTTTCCCAATGGTTATTGACAACACTGGGGCAATCACCAAAAGTAACCGCCTTTATTGTAATCAACTTAAATGTTCCTTACACATAGCGGGCTTTTCTGCTGACTGGTGTAAGGCCGGTAAAACAGAAAAAGTATATCTGGAATATAATATAAAAATATAATATCTGAAAGATACAGACATGTGAGGAGTGCATACAGATAATAATTTTTCCTAACTGAATAACAAGCCCTGTAATTTACTAATCTGCTTATATATCTGGTTGGAACACCGCTCATTGGGCATATGGCGCAATAGCATAGATTTGAAGTGCATCCAGTTCTTTTAGGTTCACAGTGGCACAGCAGTGATTGACACCTAATATGGTGTGGGTTGATTGCTCTGCTCATGGTGTAACTTCAGATAGCTAATTATTATTGCACCGACAAAGTTCAAGTTCACTACACTCAGATCTTGCATAGGCATATGAAACATTACAGTTGACAATATATTTCATGACGGTAGACCTTATATACAGAATTATATTCATTATAAATTTATCAACAAAATGCAATTCGTACACTCGAGAGTAGCACAAGGAGAAAGGTCGATATATTCAACAGCTATTAGATTTTGACTCTAACCGTACACTTGAAAATGGCACAAAGAGAAGGTAACTTGAGTATTTTTCAACCAAATTAGTTTCAAAATATTCGAAAGTCATTACATTGCTGATTTATAAATGGCATATAGTTCGTAGGTTTACACATGAAAAAGGCACAAAGAGAAACTCAATTGAACATATTCACAAGTCAAATTAGTTTCAGAATATTCAAAAGTTGTTAAATTGATTTATCAATAATATACAATTCGTACACACGAAGGTGGTATAAGGAGAATTGAGTATTTTCTCCAGTTAATCGCGAGGGGTGGGATGGGTCGGGCGGGGTGTGGTGGGGTGGGTTGGGTGTTGCAAGGGGCTCTGCCGTATTCATATATCGGGTGGTGGATTGTTAAAGCATAAATTATCATTGTTCTTTAAATTGCAAATTATTACATACACACATACATAGATATTTGGGTTGTTACACTTAAGTGCCTATAGCCTATTGGGAAATATTGATAACATGTCCTCCTCACTCTCCATCAGTATTTTGCCTGGGCTTCCATGAAAAAGTCAGAAACGTGCTTTTTAAGCACAGATTCATTGCACATTGTTAGAAGCTCTTGTTTTGTTCGGATTTGTAATTGCAATATAGTAAGGTGGGATACATTTTGCTCTTAGATCGTTGTATCTGTTGTTTTTATAAAGAAAGTGATTTTCGTCATCGAGTTCGTTACCAGTTGTACATATAGTCTGTTTTATGGTTTAGTGTTATAAAATGAAATAGAGTAATGGCGTTTCTTGTTGTGAGAGCATTAAAATAGTTTTCAAATTTAATGTCTTCTTTAATGTCCTTGTAGAATAATAGTATAGTCGATGTGTAGAGTTTATCTTTCCATGGATTCGTGTGTTGCGTCTGGAGCGTATTTTTGTCACCTTAAAACTGCGTTTACCTGGCACACGGGGTGCGGAATGCGGAACGCGGAATGGAAAGCGGGTATGCGGAATGTGGGTAAAATATCGCGTGTACCATTTACCCGCACGCGCTATCATTGCATTATTTTAGTGCATTTTTATTGATGATATTGCGATATTTCTATCAAATTTCTTTCAAAAGCGACAACACATTGTTTTTACGCATTGTTATCTAGCTTTCCGCTGAGACCATTACAAAATATTTACGTACAGAGGCGAGAGATCTATAGATTCAAAATGAGGTGACCTCGAGAAAGCAGGACTCGGTACACGAATGGACCTGAGGAAGCTAAGGATTTCGGCTGAGGACAAGACACAGTGGGCAAAAGCGAAGAAAGACTGATTGCAGCCGCAGAATACAGTAACCATACATTGCGATATTTCTATCAAATTTCTTTCAAAAGCGACAACACGCTTGTTTTTTTACGCTTTGATATTTAGTTTTCCACTGAGACCATTACAAAATGTTTATGTACGGAGGCGAGAGATGTAGATCCAAAATGGGAGGATACTGACGACTAGATTCAAAATGATACCTTGGTAACAACATGTAATTATAATATTACTGATTTCCTAATTTTTTGGACAAATTTGTTCTTATAATTTTAGACGATAAATCAGCTTTAACTACTTGGATTACCGTTTCGTTGCTAGGTTACATGTGCTCTATTCCGCAACGGAATCTTTTCCGTCCGGAAAAATCTCTACACTGAGCGATCGGTTTTTCCGCATCCCGCCGTTCCGCGTTCCACATACCGCTTACCGCGTGCAGGTAAATGGATGATGGAAAATAGTAAAGAGCGATCTGAAGTATATTCCGCGTTCCGTTTCCGCAACCCAGTTTTCCGCATTCTGCAGCTTTACATGGCATAGACACACTGCGTGAGATTGGATGGATAACGTCTACTAATGACCTGAATTCATTAGAGGGCACACGGTGAAAAGATACCCTACAGTAAATCACAGATTATTCATCGGCGGTGGAAAATATTCTCAGATATCATATGGTCACAAAATTAGATTGAACGCCAATAAGTAACCCATTTATTTGGGATAAATGACAGAAACGTACAACCTTATAAAAGGTCCTCATAGAGATCATATTAACTCATTCATACTGAAACCAGCCACAACCGGCTTCTGCAGTGGTCTTGAGGAATGTCCATTTGCAGGCCAAGGGAAGTTTATTTTTGAAAATGTACCACTGAGATGACTGGCTCGATTACCGAGCCAGTCATTCCAGTGGTAAAATTTCAAAAATAGTCTTCTCTTGGCCTGCAAATGGGCATTCAAAAATAAAATATTTCAATTTTCTTGACCAAATTTAGACATTAAAGGGTTACCCCTATGCTGTAACAAAGTATAGAAGGCAATCATTAGAAATATTCTGTGACGAGAGTCGTCTTCGAAGCCGCTATTTTAGTTTGGTATTTCCAAGGCCAGCAGAGCTGTTTTGATAGCTCATAATAAGATCAGATATTTTATTTGAGTTGTGCATAACGGCGAAAAGCGCTAGGCTAAATATTTGTATAACAAGTTGACTGAAAATTTTTGCTGTCTATAGCAGCAACAACTTTCTGTCAAATTGTCCTAAAAACTCCCTGTAAACAATGCAACTGCCACTAGATAACGCAGTGAAAATGATTTAATTGAAAATCGCAGTTGCAATAACTTTCAATCAAACTGTTCTCAAAATAATCCGCAGAACATTCAATGTAGTAACACTTGCAGAAGACAAGACTAGCAATTTCATTGAAAGTCGTTGCTGACTAAGGTAGTAGTAACTTTATCAAATTCTTCTCAGAATAAGAGCAATTAGAGATTGCATAGCCTCACCCTGTCGTGTTTGTCACATTGTAAAGATTGGTGAGATTTTCCGGAAGCCTTCGAATTGTCCAGATTTTGTTCAGATTTTCCCGCCATTTTGGATCACGCTCAATGTTGTGTAATCGTAATGTACAATCACATCCTATCTTATGTTAAAATCTAAGCCAAATCGGACGAGCAGTTTCCAAGATATACATAGATCCTGAATGTGATCTGAACCGTATCCGGGTTATTTGTTTGAGCCAAATCGGACAGCCGGTGTTTGATACACCGCACTAGCACGCATACAGGCACGCACGCGCGCACGCACTCACGCACTGATGATTCTGAGAAGAATTTGAGAAGATTGTTGCTGACTTAGTACAGCAATGGCTTTCAATCAAATTGATAGAAATATCTTCTGCAAAACATTGAAACCCCTGCTGATTATTTTGAAAACAGTTTGTTTGAAAGTTCTTGCAACTACGATTTTCAGTCAATCATATGATATATACAATTAGAATCAAAACATATACTCTTACTATGCACTATCAATGTAGTTCCGCTCGTCTCGGAAGCCAAGGGCACGATGACCAGCACTAGCCTTACGGGAATTGTTTTATACTGAGGCAGCAGCAACTTTATCAAATTCTTCTCAGAATAAGAGCAATTAATGATTGCAAAGCCTTGCCCTGTCGTGTTTGCCACATTGTAAAGATCGATCAGATTTTCCGGAAGTTATCGGATTGTCCAAATTTCCCCCCAGATTTTTCCGCCATCGCAACAGCGAGAACAATAGAATCCCGAGTAATGGCGGCTACAAAGATCAAACTAAATGGCCGCTTCGAAGAAGACCGTCGATCGTCACTGAATTTTTCTAACGATTTCCTCTTACTCGTATTTCTTAAAGATAACCTTAAGCTATACTGTTTCGAAAGCCTTGAGTAATTCTAGCGGATATGCCTACATTCAACTCACCTGCACTGGGCCTTTCTAGTCTGAACTAAGACATCGGCCACCAGTTGACCAGACATTGCTCGTCCATTTGTAATTGCGAAATATAGAACAATTTAATATTCCAGAAACATCTATAACGCATATATCAGATTTAAGAATGAATGTATAGTGTGCATTGATCAATCATTACCTGGCTAAACAATTAATGCTTGTTTTTCAAACGATGGTACTGTAAGCCGTTGCCGTCTAAGATAACAACAGCTTTCCAGCACAGCCATTTGCCATATCAATACCAGTCATCTTTTCACACACTCAATTACATTTTCATGACTTCGTAAGTTCATTGACAACAGGAGCTCACTCAACACACAAGCCCCGAGGTATTCACTCTGGCTAATCTGGATGTGACGTAGATACGCTTATACAGAATGGCCAACTAAGGAATCAATACCAAAAAAGTTATTTACAAGCCAATTGATTTTTATATTATCAACTGAATTCGACAAAGAAAATGTATGCAAAATAAATTATACGATGGTATATATTTAAATAGGACAAGGCCTAATGATTTTCCCAGTGCCACTTTATGTCATATTCGCATACAAAATGACACACAAGAAATAGAGTTAGGAAGCATTTGATCATATTATATAACTATTTTGGGATAGATTACTCAGTAGATGACGCGTAATCGGAAATCTCCCACGGACACCACTTTGGCCTTTTGACTGCGCTGTGGGGGGGGGGGGGGGCGGGGGTGGAGGAGTCCAATTTAAACGTCCTCTTCCTCTCCGCAAGCATATGGGTAACTTACATATCAAATTTGGTCTAATTCCGTCCAACAGTTTCGGAGTTGTGTTAAAATCAGTTTCTTGACCTGTTGACCACCTTGGGGGCGGAGTCAAATGTAAATGTTGTTTTTCAATCCGCAATCACATGGGTAACTCACACACCAGATTTGATTTAATTCCGTCAAACTGTTTCTCATGAGTTGCGTTACAAAAAACTTCACACACGCACACGCGCACGCACGCACGCACGCGCGCACACCCATACACAGGCGAACATACACACGCGCACACGCGCGCACAACCACCACACCCACCAACCCATGGGGCTGAGCCAAAAGTCAAAGGTCCACTTGCACTCCGCAGTCATAAGGCTAACTCAAATACAGAAGTTGACTGAATTCTGTCGAACGACTTCGGAGAAGTTGCGTTACAATTTTTCTCGCTCGCCCTCCTGCCCGCCTGCCATCCCTCCCGATAAACCCGCCGTCCCAACATATGCACGCGGTCGGCACGGCATAAGCCTCACCTTTCTCCGAAAAACTTGGGGGGGGGGGGGGGTAATAATTTTCCAACTCTATAAATTTCCTTGTTTTATTTTGAGCGATTACATGGGATGGTGACAGATGGTGCCTTACTGCTTCAACTGCTTCATTATAGCTGACCATAGCTTTTGGAGCCGTAAGGTAGCACGTCCCTATTATGCGTTTTCTTACGTCCATTTGCCTTATATATAAGGAACATATTCTACTTCCGGTTGGAGGTGTCCGTAATAGACAGGTTAGTACTAATCTGGCATGATTGGCATTATAATGTATGATAAGTGGGCGAAGAAGGGCTGATTGCAGCTGTAGGCCTACAATGTTTCTACTACCACAGCCGCAGAATACAGTAATCATACATACATAAGTATTGCTTCTAACATCAACAGGATACAACCACTACGTGCGAGTTGTGAATATGTGGCGATATATGTGGGCTTTTCTTGTAACTCGCAAACTAGTGTAAGTCAGGGGTGTTTTTTATTATTGTCAAGCATTAGTTCTATGAACCCTGTCTTTGACGACGCACCGGCACTAGGATCTAGCTCATTCATCATCTGGGATGTGTGCTGTTCTTGTAACTCGCAAACTAGTGTACGTCAGGTTGTTCGTATGTCTGTTCGTATGTCTGTCGGCCTGTCTGGGAAATGTTTGACATTTTGGCAAAGCCGCCAATATTCGCACATATGTTTATGTTACCACATTTTGCTGTGTTGTTTTAAGACACGAAATTCGATGCTGCAATTATACTGGCCATATCTGCTTTAAAAAACTGGCAACAAACTTAATTTTATTCACTGAAATGGCAATGCAGACAAAATACTGAACAAGTGCGTCACACTAGAGTTGCGGCAAGGGGGGGGGGGACTTTGTCAGAAGTGTAAAAAGGTTTAACGGGCGGTGGATGGATGGACTGACTGACGGGCGGGCAGACTTAAATATTAGTACCGAGTCGCAGCTATAATATAAACTGGTAAAAGTTCTAAGATGCATATGCCACGATTATGCATAGATCACTAACAACACAAAGCTTACCTTTTAAAGATTATGAAGCCAATTTGAATACAAACTGTATCCTTTGACTCAGTTCAGCACCAAATTATAATAAAACACATTCAAGCCTTAGTAACTGATCAGTTGTAACGCGTATGGACAAATGATGTTTTCCAGGTATCGTTTTATTTTACATTTACATTTTGCACATGCATAGGCCTATATCCAATATAATACAGCGAACAACAGATATATTTGAAACTATACCTGGAACGTTCCAGTTGATTTAGCAAGACGATTCGTGCATGTGATTATGGCGAGATATGTGTTCGATATGCGTTCCCGAAACACGTTCAGCGCATGTCTCCAGCGTGGCCATCGTGAGCACGCTTTGCCAGATGAGACTGGCTTGGATGATAGCTCATGCAATATCCATAACAAAAGTATTTAACACTTTTCATTCTAAATTCAAATTTGGCCGGCTATAATATAATCTAATGAAACATAAATCATGCTTACTTTGACTGAATGTCAGCAATACCTTAGAGAGCAGCGACTTTCAGTCAAATTATTAAAATAATAATCAGCATGATTTTAGCCATAGCACACAAACACCATATGAGAATTAACATAAATTATCACAGTCATCTTTCCAGGTAGAACAGGTGATTAGCGTGAATGCATTGACAATGCATCCTGTATTGTGGAGCGCACTGACCGCATCCATAAACTGATACATGATTTCATTTGGCCGGCTGACAGTATCCGTGATCTAGTGTATCAGTGTATAAAGCCTCGGGTCATCCGCATCATATTGATTTGTAAGAGCTCAGCTGGTCATCACGACCTAACCAACTTGACCATTTAACCCTCGAAGTTGTTCAAGAAAATTTCAATTTTCTCATAGAAAATGTCATTTTGCAGACCAAGAGTAGACTATCTTTTTTAAATTTACCACTGGAATGACTGGCACGGTTATCGAGCCAGTCATTTGAGTGGTAAATTAAAAAAAAAAAGTCTACTCTGGGTCTGCAAATGGACATTTCTCGAGAGCACTGGAAAACCGTTTTGGCTGACATAACTGTTAACGGGTTAACGGTAGCAAATAAGCTACGATCATTTAATAGTAGCGTAACCATAAAATCCCAATATAAGCAGAATGGGTATTACAGTACAGCTAAATTACCTCAAAGCAAAAATTGAAACGCTGTAATGAGTACAATATTGAACACGATGTAAGAAATAAACTGTTGAATATTTTGAACATAATTGGACTTGAAGACTTCAACAGTACACGTTATTTTGTTTTGAAAACGTGTTAAGTTATGCTTTAGCTGCGCCGTAGGTCTGTATGAGGTTGGTTAATGTCTGGAACAGAGTTTAACAAGGTCGATAGAATCTCGGTAGCTGCGGGTGAAGAGTGAAAAGTAGGTCATGCTGAGGCCACATTTACATACTTCTGTTACTCTGCATACACTAAGTCTATAATGCACCCAGTTTGATTACTGCAAACGAAACACCCTTGAAACGACAGCCCAGAATACACTTTTTATGACTGACTTACGAACTAACTAACTAACGAAAGGACATATTTGTTTAGTTTTATTGAGTTGGTATACCCATGGCCAGCGGAAGACCTGTCTAACGCATCAAGCGAGTGCTCTACAAATGTAAGCAAGCAGAAAATTCTGTAATACTCACTTTAATCGCGCTTGGAAGAATTTTTAATTATGTCACTGTTACATTGATATTTGACCTTTTGAAACCAAATTTATCAGACTTCTTCGGGACTCCACGGGCAACCGTGCCAACCTTTCACACAAGTCTGGCCAATACATTTACAATAGAACCAGAGGTATTGACAAATTAGTTTTCAAAATGATATATTAATTAAACTGGTTTGCGAGACCTTGCCCTTTGACGTCTTGGTCCAAAATTTAGCACACTTCCTCGGGTCCCTACATGCAAGCTTCCACCCAAGTCTGGTAAAGATATCAATAGAAACAACGTTATTGATAAATTAGTTTTCAAAATAATATTTTTAATTAATCTGGTCGCCGTTTTTGCCGGACCCTACGGGCCAGCTCCCACCCAAGTCTGGTCAAGCTATCTCCAATATAACCATAGTTATTGACAAATTAGTGATAATGATACTTCAATTAATCTGGTCACAGTGGCCTGGGCCATGACCATTTGACCTCAATCTTATCACACATCCGCAGGACCGCACGGGCAACCTCCCCACATCACCAGAAATTTTACTACCGTATACGAAAAACTAGTGTAATTTTCTGCCGCAATCTGATCGTCACGCTGGATTATACCAAAATACTCAAATGTATGGGATCAGCAGCTAATAGGGCAATAGGAGTTCTAAAAACCTACAACCTAACTAGGTATACTAGTAGTAAACTATCAACAGAGCAGAAAGCTGAGCATCTATCGAAGTGGCCAAAGTGAAGACCGCGCCAAACTACGGAGGGAACACAATAATATTCTGCGCCACATCCGTGAACGCTTAAAAGTTCTCGCTTTTCAACAAACAGGTGGTCCCAGGCCATTACTAACACTAATTACAGCCGAAGTTGAGAAGGCACTCAAAGCCCTGGAAATTGGCGTGCATCTGGACCTGATGGTATAAGCAATGAACTATTCAAATACGCAATTGACCGTTCACGCACCTAATGAATTCAGCTTTTATGCACCAGCCTCCCGTCGATGATGTGGGCCAATGTACACTTACCGTGCTGCCCAAGCCGAACAACCCACCCACCTCAACCCAGCCAATCTGCGGCCCATTGTGCTCCTCAACAACATATGGAAACTCCTATGCAATGTTACTTTATGCTGCGTCCTAGACAAGATCGATGACTTCACTGGATCATGGCAAAGTGGCTTCAAACGTGGACACAGTTGCGGAGACAGTGCAAGTGCTCAATGTATGTTTGTGTCAGTAGTCATGTCCAAACACTGCGATTTCCACAAAATGGGCATTGATATGTCACAAGACTTCACCACAATTAAACGCTCAAAGATCCTAGATGTACTACGCCAGGCCAGTTGCAATGAAGATGAGCTACGACTAGTGAGACTACTATTTGCAGACACCAAGCTGAGTGTACGAATCTAGTCAGTGAAGTCTGTAGAGCTTGAGACATCAATCGGCCACCCACAGGGAGATGGTCTATCCCCTGTGCTTATGACCTGCTATATTGCTGCTGCATTGAAATCTGTGCCAGAAAATTATACAGGACCAAAACACCCAGTGTCCATACTGGGTATGCCGCTTGAGATGGAATATGCTGACGATGCTGACTTCATAGAGGAGGAAACTAAACCCCTTGACAAGCTGTTTCTAATAGCTGCAAGCAAACTATCAAATGAGAATCTCTGTATGAATGAACTGAAAACAGAGTTCAACCACATATACATATAGACAAAGCATGAAACTAAAAAAATGATGATCCACTTCGTGGCGGCGAACCATGGAGGAAAAGTACAACCCTGGGCTCACTGCTCTGTAGTACTGCTGACATTACTGCACGCTGCGTCATGGAGAATATACAGTTCCAGTCTTACTGGAAGCTATGGATTCGTAGATCAAAGATAACCTTGACAAAAGGGCCACGTTTATATAACCCAAACTGTGCATCCTCGATGCTGTATAACTGTAACATCTGGGCAGCTCCAAAGGCAGCTATAGAAAAAAAACCCTGATGCTTGCCACTACAAACACCTCCACAGTATCACTGGACACAGATGGCCAGACATCATAATTTCTAACGATGCACTGTAAAAGATGTGTAATACATCGCCGCTGTCCTTAAAAGTCGCCCAGCATAGATAGCCAACGTTTGGCCATGTGCTAAGGATGCCAGAAGACGCACCAGCATAGAGAGCCTTGGAATTCGCCCTACTGGGAGACAGCAAATATAAATCCAGGAAAGGCCATCATTGCATAAATTATAAATCATTTCATGGTTCGACCACTGCCTCGAAGGCTTTCACTGTCTGTGCTTTCACCACTTCCTCATACAGACTGTTCCATGGTTCAGCTACCCGGATGCAACAACTGTTTTGTCTGAGTCTGGTCTTTGTTGGAGATCTTAATGTCGTGTCCTCTGGTGGCACTGAACTCCATCGGTGGTATATGTTAGCATACCTCGTGATTATACTATGCTCGAGGTATGGTCTCACAAGTGCCTTGTACAGCCAGTTGAAGCTATGTGGATCCATTCATGAACCTTGCCAGGTATGTCAACCCGCTTAAGATGGATGTCGATCTTCCACTTATGAAACCAAACTGCTTACTGCTGATCAGGGTGTTTGTCTTCATGTGGTTTATGATTTGGTCTCTGACTATGGTTTCAAGCACCTTACAAAGGATGCATGTGAGGCTGACTGGCCTTTTAATTGTTCGCAAGTTTCTGGTTGGCCTTCTTAAATTTGCATTAATGTTTGGCATCTTCCAATCTTCTGGTATCGTCTAGGTGTCTATCGCAGGGTTGACTATTATTGCCATAGAAGTACATATTACGTCGCTCATCTCTTTTAGCAATCTCGGATATAGTCCATCTGGCCCAGGCGAGTTATAAATTTTGACCTGCAACTAGCTTCTTCCTCACTATTTCTACAGTGACTGAAATCTCATCCAGTGGTTCTTCAAACAGTTGAACCAGTACGTCTGAGACATCTGTCTGTGACTCTCTCGCGAAAACACTAGAAAAAAACCCTGAAAGTACTTAGTCTTTGCCTTCATATGTTTTTGTCTAAATTGCTGTCCCATCAGTGCTAGACATAACCAGGTCTCCATTGGCTTTTATGCTCTTCAGCTTGCTCTTGATGTATTTCCGAAAGCGTTTTGGATTGCTCTTGGCCTCTCTGGCAATCTGCATTTCCAAGTCCCTCTGCTTTTTTCTGGTAATCGGCCCTACCTTATTCCTCGTTCTTTGATTGTGAGAGTGACCTTACAATATTAATCAGTACATACTACTCTTCACCTTCCCGTAATGACATCAGGAAAATCTGACATTGTTCCTCTACGTCTTTACTGTCCACATATAGCATTTGTTGCGAGTCAGGGTCTAGTTCCTTCTTCATGCTGGCATAGTCCCCCTTCTCATAGAAAAACCTCGTAAACTCCCTTAGGTCACCATTATTGTAACATTTAAATCTGAAGGTAATTGTGCAGTGATCACTACTTCTCAATGGCGAGTCATACCCAATATTCTCCACCATACCTCCTCGTCTGACATTATGAGACCAAGCACGTGTTGTTCATCAGCCGCTCTGCCTCTTGTTGGCTCTGTGATGAACTGGTATAAAAAGTTATCACTAACGGTTTCAATAAAAAAAAGAGGTAGTTATTGCTGTCAGTGCTCTCACCTCGTGCATTCCACACGTTCCAGTCAATGCATGGATAATGGAAGTAGCCCATTATTAGTAAATGAAATTTCCTCAAACTTGTCACACTATTGATAACCTCGCTCTATATACACACCCACCAATATCTTTGTTCATTTTCTCTTAGTCTCATTGTTAATCATGTTGACTCAACAAAGTCTGTGCTAACCACTGTCATTATTTCATGCAGTCCTTTTCTAATGTAGATAACAATACACCTGCCAATGTCTTTGTACACGTTGTACATAACTGCTTCGTACTCGTCTATCTTCAGTTCAGCCTGTGTCGGGATGAACCCCGCAAATTCTGGTTTGACTTCTGCTATAGCGATTATGTCTGGCGTTGTGTCTGTATGCTCCACTTTAAGCCGTAACTCTGTCATTTTGGTGGTAATAACATCCGGATTTGTGTACCAATGGATCAAGTTAACACGGTGACTTGGTAGCACTGTCAAGGACACAGCAGATATACAACTCTTGGGTATTTGTCTAGTCTTTGCAACTGCCTCCCTCTGTTGAGCCTGCTCCCAATCTCTGTGTGTATTTGGTGTGTTAATTGCCTCTGGTGTATTTTTACCCTTGCTGATTGCTGCTTGAACATCAACATTATGTACAACTTTACCCTTCACATATGATGCTGAGATATTTACATGATGTGCATTTGACGCTGCCTTTCTCTCTAATTTTTTGCGATTTCCTTGATCTTCTTGTTGACTGGTGGTCCCCCGGAATCTATAAACGAACTACACCCCCCCCCCACACTCCCCCCCCCCCTCTCTCCACCACCCCCGCCCGATGCATCCACCTCTTCCATCTCATGTGCCTCCCTTGAGAGTGCCCTAATCGCCCCCGCGCTAGGTCTATGTGAAATCATGATGGACACTCAGCTTCGCAAAACGTTCCTCTGCATCCTTCAACTTGTTCAAGCTACGGAGGATTCTCAGTTTAGTCTAAAATAATTTGTAAAACGTGACAAATCGAGGGTATTTTGGATGCACAAAAATAGGGATTTCTTTCTACTTTAATAATTGCAACTCAATAGTCTTCATAGTGATTAATAGACCGAACAAACCTTTAAATTGTAGAGAAATTCTGATTGGAAATGGAGATATCGGCAAAATAAGTAGGTGTCCGGTTTAGCGACTGCCCTTTTGGATTTATGCGAATATATATACTGCCAATGAGCTTATTTCTTGGGGGAAATTATTTCAATTGAATAGTCAACCCTAATAAACACTTTGAAGATTAAATCAGAGCAGCAACAAGAAAACTAAATAACGATATAGCATCAACATCGGACTGCATATTAATGTGTTTTTAAAGACAACTGAGAACGTAATGATGCCAGTATACAAAACAATTTTTTCACTTATGTCCTTGACACAGGACGTATCACCAACATATGGACAGAAGGACTAAGCAATCCAATGTACAAAGGAAAAGGACCGACCGACGAACCACAAAGCTAAAGACCAATCATATTAATTAGTTTCTTAGGTAAATTATTCACATCGATTTAAACAAAAGAATAAATACATACATAGAAAAGCACAATATTTTTAATGAAAACAAAGCAGGATTTCCAAGCAAGTATTCAATCACGGACAACATATTTGTTTTACATTCATTAAGTGAGCTCTCAGAAAAAACAGACGAAGCTCTTCTGCGCCGTCATCGATTTGGTAAAATCCTTCGACATAGTCTGCAGTGGGGAACTTTGGGGGAAACAATGGCCCTTTCGATTTTAGCTATGCCCCGCCCATCACTAGCTAAGCTCCACCCACACCTCGCCGTGTTGGGATTGCTCGATCCGCGAATGCCCTATCTATCAATTTCCTGAAAACTATACAGGGAAGCTGTTGAATATTTTGTAACTAATTTCACTGGGTGCTATTGCTGCCTATGGCAGCAACAGGGTCCTGTCAAATTACTTTCAAAATATTCAACAGAATATTTATTAAATAGTAAAGGCATACAATTTGTACAACAACGCATAGACCGTCTTCCATTATGATGTCATTCTACACATCACGTAGATGATTATGACGTCATATGATGGGTTCATACTCTGGAAAGGTGAATTAAAATAAATGGGAAAACACTGGAAGTAATACAGAGCATGTGCAAAGGCATCAGATCTAAGATAGTTAATGCAGACAAAAGATCAAACTTATTTTCCCGTAACTGGGGATTGCGTCAAGGGGAAAACCTGTCATCACTACTTTTCAACATTTATATTGCTGACCTACAAAACGTCATGGTCCAACGGGATGCGAATGATTAGCACTATCAGAGAATATTGTAGCATGGATCGACTGGACGGGTACGGACCATCCCAGCTAAGGTGGGTACGGGACGACCGCTCCGGGTACGTTCCAAGCACGCCCTCCCCCCACCCCACCCCCCTGAGTAGGATAGTACAGTACGTGTGTATAAAGCATATGAGAGGTTTCCTTAAAACAGCTAAGTCCGTAAGAATGCATAGTGCGCATGCGCGTGCGTCAAAGCTTCCCTGGCAACACGTGTTAGTATTGGGAGAGAGCGTATGCGTATAGTGTACCGAGTTGGTACGTGTGATTTCTTCAAATCACACATTTCTCATCGTTCTTTGTAGCTATCAGGACAGGAATGAAACGAGGATTTCATAACTTTTTACCTTTTTAAAATCGGACCAGAAATGGCCGAGTTATCGTTAAATTGCTCACTTAAATTATTTTCAAAATATTGCTTTGACGTCGTAATCGTGTGTATGTATTAAATGAATGGGGAATGCGTTGTTCACGTGATCGCCACGTCACCATTTCTAGCTATACGCCGATTGGCTACTGCTCGCCCTCTGATTGGTTGGAGCGTCCTGCCTCTGACGTCACAAGCAGTATAAAAGGAGCCAGAAATCGAGAATCGATAGCACTTTCGCGGGGGGAGCCGACACAGTCAGCAAGACTGCTGGACCAGGGCAGTGCTAGACGTGGGGGAACTGCTGACTGACTGTGGTGCCTACATCACAGCAGTGCCGTTCGGAATTGAGATCTCCTGTGCCGGTGAGCAGTCTTGGACATCCGCGATAGGAATTTTGGAAGCTCTCAGATGGCCATCCGAGGGCAAATTAATTTAATATAAGCACTCCCTTTTTCTGGAACACTCACAGAGGAGCTTCTTGCGGATGGGCCTTGCGGGCCGGATGTAATTCTACAGGATGCAGAGCCGAGGTGATTCTTGGTGGATAACTCACCGGATCTTCCGGACCACGCTGAAAAGTGGTATCAAACTTCCGCGCAGCATGTCGTGTGTTAATTGACTTTTAGACCACAGTCTGGTGGGACTCTTCCTGGTGGGTCGCATGAGGTATGCGACATATCCCGCACCGTGTACCCAGTTAATGTGCATGCATATCTAATTACAACTGTATCCCTTGTTAATGGGCAACTTTCAAACTACCGTCGCCGGACGGAAACTTTATAACATACTGTGTAAATTTATGTATCAGTTAATCTGATTATCTAGTGGACATCTTTCTATAACTATTCTTCTCCACTGTCTTGAGAGTGAGCCGCATCAACAGTCTGCTTGCCGAAATCTTCCCTGCATTCAGAATCATGCCATCTCACACTACACAATTGTAGCGTATCAATTTCTGTGATTTATGAACTCTTACTGTACTGATGACCAATATCTACTCAAGTAACTATACTACTGTACTATTTGTTATTTCCGTAATAGGTACTGGTGACTAATAGGTACCTACCCGGTCTTAAGACAGCATTTTTATATTTTCCATTTCATACTGTATATATTATTTTTATTTCTGTGTGCTTACAACTAACAAGCACCGTACGGTCTTATGACTTGATATACTGTCAGCACTGCATTAGTTAGCTATGTATATGGCAAGTAGCCATCCTAGTTATTCTGTTTTGTTTATATATAAAAACTCTAGGACGCAGTACGCTAGGCAATACTATACAGCAACATTAAATCCGTATCACTACTACTCACCAGCATCAATTGTACACAGAGGTCACTGATCATGCTCACCATGCTCGAACCTGACATGTGACTGACTAAACCTGGCTATTCTAGCTCGATAGTTAGTTTAGATTCCTCCGCCAATGTAGGAAGCACTGCGAAAATAAATTATATTATGTAACACCGGCCTGCAGTGCATCTCTGGGCATTCTGGAACTTAATCCTAATGACAGGTGAAATGTTAATTCCATAACACACGGGTGACGGACGAGACGCAGATCTCCATCCAACTCGGTATAGTGACTGGGTAAGGTCTTAGAACCTAGCACGCCCTCACAGGAAGGTCACTGGCGATGGATATCTGTCTCTTACTCCCAACCATAAATGCTATTACGCTTTCTAAATTGCCTATGTGAACTGTAAACTGTCCTAGTGATGTTATATGTGGTTATGGTGCAATGGTGACTGGATCGTCATATGATTCTAGAACTGTCGCACCGTAACATGTACGCACACTGTCTTTCTAAGGGAGATGCTATGCGGGGCGACCTTCGGAAAGCTGGGCATCTTCGCTAGTTAGACATATGTGAACTGTAAACTTGTCCTAGTGATGTTATATGTGGTTGCGGGACAATGGTGCCCAGATCGTTATATGGTTTGGGAGCTATTGCTCCGTAACATGTATGCACACTATCTTTCTGAGGTAGATACTATGCAGGGCGACCTTCGAGAAGCTGGGCATCTTCGCCAGTTAGATGTATGTGTCCAAAGATATGTGGGAATCCCTGCCACTTGCGGCCAATGCATGGAAACGTATCTAACAACCAAAGGGTAGGTTAGACTTTAGCAGAAGGCCCGCATAAATAAAGCAGAAACTACCAATACAGTATCTTTGGACCTACATAAGACAGTGACCTATGAATTCTTCGGAAACCATCCGACCCGTCTTCACGTAAAACAGCGTGCATCACATTAATTATGGCTTCACTAGGATTGACAACTGCACATAGCTTTTTATTTGAACAAAAGAGTGGCCATTTTTGCCAGCTCATTTCATCTGCTTCGGCGTTGAAGGCATTTCCCTGTGATGGAGGCCCATGCGAGGCACTTTCCTCTCTCGCAACAATAATATTTTGTATGTGTTAGGGGTATATTGGTTCATATTAAACTATTCAAGTAGCCTCGTTGCGATGCTCCCTTGTGGGGATACCTCTGCGGATTTACGAATCTGTGTGGTACCTTCAGCGAGCCCACATAGAAAGATCATCAGTTGGTTCTATGTACTGTATTACTTTTGCTCATTCACCACCAGCAAACGAGTACCATTGTTTGTATAGGTTATTATTCTTTTGATTATATTATCATCATGTCCAGACTTTTAAACTAGTTAATGGACCGACATAGTGGTGACACAAACAGTTGGGATGAGACCGTGAGATTCAATCTCAGCGGCAATGGTCGCACGTCCCCACTGGAACGTGATCATTCCACCGGCTCTAGAAGCCGCTTTTTGTACCTTCCGGAGAGTCGTGATACGGGATCCGTAAACCCGAGAACCATAGCTAACCAGCCCTCCTGCGCATCCTGTACATGCAGTGCAATGGAGTGGAGCAACATAGCGGACCATCTCGTATCCCTGCGAGCTACAATATACAATGGTATACCTAAAATTACTTTTACTACCATACGTAGATAATGCCGATGATGCCTTCTTATTAGCCAACCAAATTCAAGAACATGCTCAATTACTTCAACACCTATTCTAGAAAATGGAACCTCCGTATTAACAAAAACAAAGAAAAAGTTGTAATCGGCTTCGATGAAAAAAGCCTAAGATTTCATATTGACAATGAGACAATTGAAATCACGGACAACTACTAATATTTAGTCATTCACATCTTTTTAACAGTAGCTATTGTAAAACGTAAAAACTCTTTACAGAACAGACTAATAAAGTACTATATGCGCTGCACAGAAGAATAAAAACATAGATCGGCTTATAACTTGTCAATTAGGAGTATTCGATGCAATGATTGTCCAGATACTTACATACGGTTCAGAAGTATGGGGTTATGAAAATAGCGACATAATAGAAAAAGTGCATCTAAATCTCCTCCATAAAATTCTGAATGTAAACAAAAGCACATTCACCTAAATTTATTATTTACAGCGGGTTAGGCAAACGTCTAATCTCGGTTACTATTCAAAAACGAATAATGACCTTCTGGACATCCTTAATCCAAAGCAAACAAAATAAACTTTCATATGTATGATTACTGTATTCTGTGCCTGTAGTAGTAGAAACATCATACAGCGACAACAATCCTTCTTCGCTTTTGCCCACTGTGTTTTGTCCTCAGCTAAAATGATTAGGTTCCGCAGGTCCATTCATGATTTGACTGTACCGAATCATGCTTTCTTGAGGTCATCTCGTAGCACGCTTAACAGATATAGGCAATGATGTCCTCTCATGGCTTTGTATTTGCTGGCTCCCAGTAGGGCGAATTCCAAGGCTCTGTGCTGGTGTGTCCCCTGCTATCGTTAGCACATGCCCAAACATAGACCATCTTTGCTGGCTGACCTTTGTGGACAGCGGCGATGTATTACACATCTTGTATAGCGCATCATTGGAATTTATGCTGTCTGGCCATTGGTGTCCAGCGATGGTGCATAGGTGTTGGCAGCGGCAGGCATCAAGTTTGTCTAGATCTGCCTTTGGAGCTGCCCAGTTGCTACAGTTATACAACATTAAGGATACGCACTATTACGCAGGTTGCATTGTATAAACGTAGTCTTTTTTATCAAGGGCATCTTTGATCTACAAATCCATATCTTTCCTAAGGGCTCGAAAGGTATGCTCCCCATTATCCAGCGTGCAGTAATATCAGCAATACTGCAAAGCAGTGAGCCCAGCATTTTACTTTTCCTCCATGATTAACCGCCACGAAGTGGATCGTCATTCTCTTTAGTTTCATGCTTTGTAGATAGGTATATATGTGGGTGGACTCTGTTTTTGGATTCATTCATAAAGAGATTGTCAGTTTTTAGTTTGCTTGCAGCTAATTGGAGAAGTGCGTTAATGGGTTTCTTTTCCACGTCTATGAAGTCCACGTCGTCGGGATATCCCAGTTCTAGCGGCATACCCAGTATGGGCAGCGTGTTGGGGTGGGTGGGGTGATCTTGTGGAATTTTTCCGCACATATTTCAATGCAGCAGCAAGGTAACAGGTGAAAAGCACAGGGTATAGACCATCTCCCTGTGGCGAGCCGATTGCAGACTTCACTGATTCGACTCGTAGTCTCAGCTTGGTGTCTGCAAGTAGTAGTCTCACTGGTCGTAGCTCATCATCATTGCAACTGGCCTGGCGTAGTACATCTAGGATCTTTGAGAGTTTAATTGTGTCGAAGGCTTGTGCCATGTCAATGCCCATTTTGTGGAAATTGCAGTCCTTGGGCATGGCTACTGACACAAGCATGTGTTGAGCCCATACAATGTCTTGCAGCTGTATCAACATTTAAAACCACTTTAATTTGATCCAGTGAAGTAATCGATCTTGTCTTGGATCTGGCATAGAGTAACACTGGATAGGGTTTTTCGCATGCGAGGAGCACAATGGGCCACATATTGCCTTGTGGGTCAGGTGGCTTCTTGGGCTTGGGTAGCGCGATATGGGTGCCTTGGCCTATAGCTTCGATGTGAAAGTAGTGTATAAAAGCTGAATTGATCAGGTGTGTGATCGGTTTTGAGATAATGTCACTTGCATATTTAAATAGTCCATTGTTCATGTCATCAGATCCGGCTGCATGTCCATTTTTCAAGGTCTTGGGTGCCTTCTCAACCTCTGCTGTTTTAATTACTATTAGTAATGGTTTGGTGTCTCTTGAGAACGGGTGCAGGTTTCATCATCACGGTCAGTGAACTTTTCCTTGAATCATTCCCGAATTGCCTGTTTTGCCCTGGTCAGTCCAGATAAAGTTCTGATAAAATTTCCGAAAATTTTATGACAATCATCCATGGCAGTGATTTCATCTGCTAGGAGGTCTTCTTGTTGATCGCTTAAGCATTCGCTGATGTGGTGCAGTATGTTATTGCATTCCCTGCATAGTTTGCTGTGGTCATCCCTTTGGCTACTTTGATAGATGCGCAGTCGTAATGCTTTCTGCTCTGCTGATAGTTTTACCACTTCAGGGTCATCAGTATACCTAGTTTGGTTGTTTTTTTAGAACTCTAATGGTGCTGTTATAGCTGATGATTCCATACATTTCAGTATTTTGTTTATGGCTTTGGTTGGATCTGATCTGACATCAACGCTAGCTACCTGCTACCCAAGGGCCTTTTAGTATGACTTTTGACTGTCAGCGTCGCTGATGAGCTTGGGTAGGTTGTAGGTTGTAGGTGACTCTACTGTCTTGCCTGGTATGGCGTTTATACATTAGGTAGAACTGGTTCGTCCGAAGGCATGTAACGACTGTATATATTATGCTCAGAATTGAGGTATGTACCTCCATAGGAACGAGTATCCTAAAGTAGTGGTTTTGCTTCTGTTTTGCATAGTATCAAGTCTATTTGGTTAAAGAATGCTGTTATAGCCGTAGAGCCTTTAGGGGCTTTACGATCAGCAATGTGTCCTGTCCATGTTGTCCGGTGAGTGAATTGGTATTTGAAAGCCGTATTTGTAGCAAATATGCCATTGGCACTAAGGAACGACACCAGTGCATGCCCATTGCTGTTGCGTGTGCCTGTAAGGTTCCATGCATAAACCATGCATAAACCCAAATCTGTGTGCGCATTGCCGAGTTTACCGAGCTTGAAGTTGAAATCGCCACACACAAACAGTTGCCATCTGGCTGGGAGTGTAAGGGCGGAGCTCAGTTTTGCCTAGAAGGAATCTAATATTGCTGGATTCTCTTTGGAGTTTTTGGTAGTTGAGCCATAGGCATTGACTATGCGACACTTAGTGGTGGTGCGTTTTCGTGTTGGTATAGCCAGGTCGATGAATGCAACGTGATAAAAAACTAATGACATTGTCCAAGAAGCTTGGTCCGCTCACAAAACCCAACCGCTGGCGTGTTTCACGTTTTTGATCCATGAGTACTAGATTATGGCCTGTCTGAAGTTGCTGATCTGAGTTGATAGCTACTTTAGTCTCTTGAATGCATGTAATAGCGATGTTATGGTGTTCACAGTCTGCACCTAAAGTTTGTCTCTTTGATGTTGCAGTCAGACCACGTTCCTTCCATGTAGCTATGCTAAGCTCCTTGGAAGATCGCGTAGTCCGAGGATGTCGAGCACAGTTTCTAGTTTGAAGAGGGTTAGACATAATCAGAGTTGGTTCTGTATGCGGATGTCAGCCCGAAATCCTTTGTGACTTATTTTCCCAACAAAGTTGGTACTTATGGAGGAGAGTCTACCCCCACCCCACTTTCATATATGCTATATAATTGCACGTACAACCAATATAAACAACACCGCACACAGCTTAACCCTTTCGTGATGAAACCGGCCAAAACCGACCTCTGGCTGAGGAATGTCCATTTGCAGGCCAGGAGACTATTTTTGAAATTTTATCACTGAAATTAGTGGTAAATTTTCAAAAATAGTCTTCTCTTGGCCTGCAAATTGATATTAAATAAGTAAATATTTGAATTTCTCGAAGAAATTTAGTCATTAAATGGTTAAACGGTTAAAGAATGTAGAAACAATTATGCATAACACGGGAATGGGATACTTAAGGGACAATCAAACATTAGTCAATGAATCCGTACCGGCAATAATAACACAGACAGTAATAGAACAACTTATTCAGCATTTCATGGTTCAATAAACAACTCCTCAAAAAAGCAGAACATATGATTGTGATTTGGCGGATTCAAGTAGGGACTGTGTCTCTGCTTTGAAGTTTGAGGACAACTGTCCAGCTGGAAATGACTGTTTGTCAATTTGACCGCTAGGATGGTAGGCAACATAACCGCCTCCTCGATTTCTGTTAACCTTTTCAGCTAGCCAATCTGTGAAGATGTTTATCCAGATTCCCTGATACATGCGCTGTTCATCATTTCAGGTGCCAGAGCTTTGATATGTGTCAAAGAGGATCGAAAGAACTTATTACCAAAATACTACTGCTGCCGTCCGAACGTCTACAAATTCTATAAGCTAGGATCAAGTTCAAATATTACCCTTCTGTCCAAACTCTGCACAACTCTAAGAAAAAAACCCAACGCATTTCAAGTAATGCAGCCAATGACACCCGCGGAAGATGACTACTACAACACAAAAACTGTAGCGGTGGTGGTAACAGCAGGGGTAGCGGCAGGGTGGCGATACTATTATCACCAGCACTACTACTACTACTACTACTACTACTACTACTACTACTACTACTACTACTACTACTACTACTACTACTACTACTACTACTACTACTACTATTGCTGCTGCTGCTACTATTGTTGCTGCTGCTTCTCTTACTGCTAATACAATTACTATTGCTGCTACAGATACCACCTCAGCAACTGTTGCTAGTATTACTCTTGCTATCACAACCTCAACTTCAACTGCTGCTGCTGCTGATATATATATATATATATATATATATATATATATATATATATATATATATATATATATATATATATATATATATATATATATATATATATATATATATATATATATATATAAACTAGAATATTCACACACACACTCATTATACCACGTTCTAGGAAGGTAATTAACTATATCAATATGCGTATTAATCTATAGTTACATTAACTGTGACAAAGTGCCACTTTACAGCATTGTCGATAATTTTACACCTGATTCATTAACTGTCCATTACCGTCAATGTAGTGCCAGCTGGTGTATTTCATATTACCATGTACGCCATTATTCGTTCAATGAATTCACGTGGCCCGCGTATAGGGCTTACTAAGGGCACATCATGCGCTTATTAAGTAAATTCCGTCATAAACTCCTTCATAATCGCCATAAGCAATATGGTCAGATATGTTTGAAATGTCTTGCTCGCCATATGCAACACTGTCGTTTCTTTAAGAAATGTCTTTCAGGAATGAGGAAGACGCTCATCTTTCGATCAACTGTCTGCCGCCATCATCTGCCAGCAATATACAAGGCGCATTCGCGAAGTGTACTTAGTTATCGTTAGGTTACACCTTAGAATTTCTTTCAAATTTGCACATGACTGGAGCTGTCTCTCAACTCGCACATTATATTAACAAGACCATCTCAAATTACTGAAGTCATTATCGAGTATGATTTCATTAATAACTTTAAGCACATAATTTTCTTACTTTTCAAGCGGCCATCTAAATTAGCCTCTGTGCATTTGCCTTCTCATAATTTGTGTATGGCATATCCCAATTTGCCAATCTAATAGTGGTGAGGAGGTGGTAATGATATGTTATATTTTTAATTAAACAGGGTATGTGTGTAGATCATAATTTAATTACACAAAATCAAAACCCTATTAGTCAGAGAGCCAATGCAATATTTTCTGGGGGGAAATATTGTCCTCTCTGAAATAAAATACTTGGATGGGCATCTGACTAGAGAACTGGTGTTTGAGAACCTGGTCCTCTTGCGCAACATAAAAAACCTCGACGATATTCGCACTGCTTGTACACGAGGCATATAGCCAAAAATGTTCAATCTGAGGCTGTAAGGGTGGCGATACTATTATCACCAGCACTACTACTGCTGCTGCTGCTGCTGCTGCTGCTGCGGCGGCGGCGGCGGCGGCGGCGGCTACTACTACTACTACTGCTACTACTACTACTACTACTACTACTACTACTACTACTACCGCTGCTGTTGCTGCTGCTGCTGCTGCTGCTGCTGCTGCTTCTCTTACTGCTAATACAACTACCATTGCTGCTACAGATACCACCTCAACAACTGTTGCTAGTATTACTCTTGCTAGGCAGTGGTGACACACGGGACAAAACAAATCGCAAGCAAAAGAACGCTAGCGACATATGTCTGAATGCAACACGAAGCAAGCTGCGAGCAACTGTTTGATGAAAGTCAGGTGAAAAGTGTTTGAAAGTATAGCAGCGTCCTATCGACAGTCGACTTTTGTTAGAAACAACTTGTTTAATGGGGGGGGGGGGGGGGGGGCTGGCAGTCCAATAAACAAGTTGTGTGCGTGTGCGTGCCGCTATCTGGATACCACCATCACCTTTGGACAGCCGAAAAGCAACATTTTTACGTAAAGGCAGTGACGCGTGGACCATGCGTCACTGCCTTTGCATAAAAATGTTGGTCTTCTGCTGTCCAAAGGTTATGGCGGTATGCAGATCCGTGCGCGCGCACGCACTCTCAGCGACACACTCGTGTAGATGTGCGCATACACGCGCGCACACGTACGCAGTATATACGTTTAAACGTTTACAATCAAATATCTAGAGAATAACTAAATGTCAGTTAAACATACAGTGGACATCCGATTTTGAGATGAAAAGACTGATTCTGTAGGACGAGTGGTGTACTGCTGGTCATAATGGACCATCGTCACATATGGGGTCGGGATGTGTGGGTGGGTGGGGGTGTCTAGTATATACCATGTCGAATGAGTTCGCCTGTTTTTACTGGTCTGATAGACATATTTTGCCGTACCTGTGTAATTCTTGTCAGTCTGAACACCAATAGTGTTAGATTCAAAGAGCTAAGTAAGAAGCCTTTTGAATATTTTATGAAATGAATTTGGCTTAGAATTATTGCTGTCAATGTCAGCAAGGCTATTCAGTCCTATTATTTTCAAAACCTTCAAGAAAAAAGCTGAATAAAGTCATGAGAATGAAACATGGTGAACTGTTTTAAGCGATAAATCAGTACACTCTCGCCGAGGACAAGAAGCATAGGCCAAAGATGAAGGACTGATGGCAGCTGCGGAATGTTTTCAAGCTCCAGAAGCAACATAACATATTATACCACCACCATTCACCAATATGCCACATTACAGGCCCCCTCAGAAATAACATGTTACTGTTGACTAGTTTGAATATAATTAGATTGGAAGACTTATGTTCAAAATAGTCAACAGAGCATTTCTTACTAACTAGCCTAACATGTTTATGTTTTGAAAACATGTAAACTTATTTCTGAGCGGTATTGTATGTGACACAATAACTTACCCCCCGTTGACAGATAATCGATAAATGACAGTTATTGAGCAATACACTATCGATCTCACACGTTTAGTGGTCAAATTTCACTAATATACGAGTCTGGTCATTCTCTGAAACACGTTCTAGATCAATCCACGGACTTCACAGGGCGGCCTTATCAAATTAGTCTTTATTCACTTTCTCTTTTCACATTTAAAAGAACATTATCGCTTATTATTAATTCGTTCGCCACATGACACATGTTTTCACGAGTTATCGGGTGTTAGCAGCGTGTCTTTGTATAAAGTATCTACCACGCAGCAGCATCTATAAGCTATTAAAGCAGCTTTGACAGTCTAAGGCCGTGTTCACACTAGAGATAATCAGGAATAACGCCATACTTCAAAATTATTCTGGAATAAGTCTCTAGCGAGAACATTGCCTAAGTACATAGTTCGCAGTGTGTTCCAGTTCCGGAATAGGTTACAAACTGACCCGATCTTAGCAAGCCTTCCTGAATCTCAATTTAACCTAAATCAAGATCCCATGCTCAGCGAAGAAGATTTCGCGTTAAAGACAACTTCTTGAAAGTCTAACTTTAAAAAGCTTTCCCAATAAGAGTTAGAATATATATAAATCTATATCTATAATGAAGAAAACGGGTTTCTATAGGCAAATATAGCTATAAGTCTCCATAATAATTGGAAACGTGTAATTTCTTATTTATACAGAGATTTTGTACAAATATTTGCATAAGGACTAGTATCAATACTCAACTTGTATCAACAACCAGAAATGTTAAATTTTTTGACAAATGCTACAATCACTCGATTATATATGCGCCATATGCCATTCTAAGGCCTGAGAGCAAAAGTAGAATAAACTTACCAGGTGCCTATAGTGCTTCTGCATTCACTGGCTGACGTCAAGTGATCTAGATTAACTGGATTAATCATTGTTCTTAATTAATACTGCTAATTAGGTAAATTGTTGTTATATGCGTGATTGGTCAAATGACCCGATACCGGATTTCGTCGCAGGTTTAGTTCAGGATGTAATTTCCAGTCAAATGAACCCGCCTCTACTTAATGATAGCTTTTTTCAGATATTTGATTAATTAATTTCTATGCACATATTTCCACATCTTGTTCACCGTGACTAATTAGTCGCACCAACACCGCACCAATGGTGTTTAACCCTTTAACCATTGAATTCGTTTTGTGTTTAATAATTTCAATTTTCTCATAGAAAATGTTCATTTGCAGACCAAGAGAAGACTATTTTTGAAAATTTACCGCTGGAATGACTGGCTCGGTTATCGAGCCAGTCATTCCAGTGGTAAATTTTCAAAAATAGTCTTTTCTTGATCTGCAAATGGGCATCTCTCAAGACTACTACAAAAGCCGTTCGGCGCGTTAATAATTACCCAGGCATTACCCGGACAGGTGTTATATATGCACAGCACCTGTATAAAAGATCAAGAGATTTATAGCGATATATGAAACAATATATTACAGACCGCAAAGTAGACCTATATGATTTTGTAAACTGCGCTGTTGAAGGCTGTTTGCGTCGCCGAGTGCAGCAGTTTGCAATAACGCAGTTTCCATAATGTACTAGTTAGCAAGGAAATCGAAACTGAATAATGAGGACGACGAATTCAGATCTAACAGGGTCACTACAACCAGGAAGTTAACCAAGAAATAATAAAAACGTTAGGACTATTGTAATTACACAAATAATAAATATCTATCATGACAGTGTCTTATTTTCGGCTATTCACCCGTGGACAATGCGGTACAATAGAAAGTGCGCAATTACTAATTGATGATCTGTATAATCATGCTAATATACACAACTGTCTTTATTACATTCCAGGATAAGAATAATAATAATAATAATAATAATAATAATAATAATAATAATAATAATAATAATAATAATAACAACATAATAATAATAGCCGCAAGCGGCGATGCATTGGGGGGGGGGGGGTGGGGGTGGGGGGGGGGGGGGGGGGGGGGGGGGTTGGGGGTTGGGGGGGGGGGTGGGTGTGTGTGTGCTAAGCATCCCGGTTGCTTAGACGAAAACCTTTTCTGAGCCAGCTCTTATAAGTGGCTTAGCACTTAATTCATTTTTCATTTCATTTATTACACCCAGGCGTTTACAAGTATGTGGGGGAACATATAAACATATATGCATGTCAACAGACATAATACGAGAATAATACAGTACCACAACCACAACTACTACATTATTATTATTATTATTATTATTATTATTATTATTATTATTATTATTATTATTATTATTATTATGATCATCATCATCATCATCATTATTATTATTATTATTATTATTATTATTATTATTATTATTATTATTATTATTATTATTATTATACAATAGTTATTATTGAGGTCATCAGGCGGGGGTAGGGGTTGGATGGGGGTGGGGTTGATGTCGGCCATTAAATGTTCAGATATACACTGCTCATTATAATAATATCTGTATATTATATATCTATTCGCCACATCGTGTCAGTTACGTGCCCACCCACACTACCACTAAGTGGCAAGTCACCTATTCGGCCATCGGCGTCATGCTTGGTGGCTTCTCGTTGTTTATAAGTATGGATGGCGGCATCCTGAAACAATGTGGCAATTCAATTCGCGAGAGCGCCCCCCCCCCCCACATCCAACCCACCTCCTCCTGCGACCATAAAAAGCAATTAAAAATAATTTAGTTTAACATCGACATATTGTAGATATGGGATTATCTTGTGGGAGTCATGACCCCGCTGGATGTCTTATATCTTCGAGTAAGTCCCAAGAGAAATTTATGATTTGAAAAAAACAGGTGAGCTAATGGACCGGTTGACTTTATACTTTAACTTATTATTTACATCAGCCAATGATGATGATATTCGGTTTCCGCTAAATGGGTGGTGTGCAGATATAGTACACTGAAACTAGTTGGATAATATTTAGGATCATAATTGAAATAGTCGAATTGATTGGAATAAGTCCTATGGTTCTGAATTGATGTGTATCTGGAAATAGTTCAGATGAAAGTTGTTGCTGTTCAGTCGGCATACACTTTTATGATATTCAGCAGTTGTTTAGATTAATAGTTTAGAAAATAATCAAGGTATAAGAATCACTGGAATCGGACGTGACAAATGGACTTAGTTGTTGACGTTAGGCATTCTAGATTCATACGAGAATAGAACAACACCAGCTGGCAATGAGATCATACAGCTCATGTGCCTATTAACTCTAGCATCCTACAGGCTTATCCATCAATAGGCAATGGACAGGACACGGACATTGTAGCGTCCTGTAGGAATTAATAACTTAATCGAAAATTGTATATCAACTATATGTCACTCATACAATGGCATGCAACAACAACACATTCCATAATGTTGTTAGTTAGCTGACAGATCGCATCAAATCAGAACCAGCTACCACCGCTTTATCTATGTGAGGCATCATCTCCATAGAAGATGGCACATAGTTTGATTGGTCAGGATGACGTCACGATCAATGAGAGTCGATCAAACTCTGTAGCAAAGAATAATATGGAATAGGTTTTGAAGTTGAAATTGTTATACAGGGATCGTTGATTGGTCAATGGTCAGAACGACCAACATTTATCAGGTAGAAACTTCTAGGAAGGAATAAGCAGAAGTTGATTGGTGGACTGATTGTCCGGGCCAATCAAGCTGTGCGAGATTCTGAGGGCTATATAAGACACACTTTCAGTTAGGGAAAGTTAATCAATCCACCATCGTGATTCACGGAACATCTCGCTGGTGTTCCGTTAGCAGATAGCTGTAGACGTAGTGTAGTATAGAATTTGCTTGATTTGTACCAGCAAGGTACCAGTTGTAGTTGAGCAAATTGTGCTCCAGTTTAAATCTCTTTATAAGTTCTGTACAGTTAGGTTAAGGTTATCTTTAATAAAATCATCATCTTACGTATATGTAAGACACTAGTTCGGGTTAGTTTGTTCATGTAAAAATTAGCGTTAGGAATCTGATCATAGAGTTGGAAGAAACATCCAATCCTTACCAGTAGATCTTCTTAGTCAGATTAGGCCCAGCAGTCTTTAAAAAATATCGTCATCACCATCTTCACGACGAGGCGAGCCAGACTGTCCAGTATCCTTCTTCACTGTCGGTAAGAGGTTGTCGCAGCAACCGTAACATCATAATCTTACCGATAGCAGAGCGGGACCGTCGAGTAAACAATTCATAAGTCATAATCCGGGGATCCGAAATCTTCAATATGAACATAATAATCTTTATCCGCATTTGTTCAGCAATATTCCCTATATATTCACCAATAGTCACTCAACCCTTCCCTGTCGTCACGAGTAACCTTTCGTCCGTTCTCCTCGATTCCGCGAAAAAACCGATAGAGAATCGAGGAGTGGGGACAGGTTTACAAAATTAAGCATAACAACCGCCGCGCCCCCCCCCCCCCCGCCATTTCACCCTTCCTGCCATCACGAGTAACCTTTCGCCCGTTCTCCTCGGTTCCGCGAAAAAACGAAAGAGAAACGAGGAGCGGGGGGGGGGGGGGGGGGGGTGGAGGGGGAGGTGGGGGGGGGACAGGTTTACAAAATTAAAGTATAACAACACAACTCCACCCCACCATATCACGCTTTCCCCGTTAATTGTCTGGTTGCTGATTTCCTGCAGACTGCGTCTTCAATGGGTACCAGATCTTACATTGCTTATCATCATGAGCCTAATAAAAGTAGTAGTAGTAGTAGTAGTAGTAGTAGTAGTAGTAGTAGTAGTAGTAGTAGTAGTAGTAGTAGTAGTAGTAGAGGTAGTAGTAGTAGTAGTAGTAGTAGTAGTAGTAGTAACAGTAGCAGCAGCAGCAGAAGCAGCAGTAGTAGCGTAGCAGCAGCAGTAGTAGTAGTAGTAGTAGTAGTAGTAGTAGTAGTAGTAGTAGTAGTAGTTGTTGTTGTTATTGTAGCGGTAGTAGTATGGGTAGGCCGTGTGTTTGCCCCGATTATAGATATTGGCATTGTCATAGCCATGGTACTTAGCTGTAGGTGTTCATAATTTTTGTAATAAAAAGGCACATTTTTTAAAAGTAATGCTAGCTTTTTAGTGTCCAATAGTTGTTGCATTTTGAAGTGATTCGGTCTGTTTTCTATAACATAAAGGTAAGTATGATTTCCGATCATCAGAGAAATAGGTGCATATAAAAAGGTAATGGTATTCATCGCCAATATCGTTTGTATTGCATAATGTGCATTTACGATCTATTTTTGGTGTATTGGTCCACCTGCCAGTTTCAATTGGCAGGCGATGATTTGATGTTCTAAATTTGCAAAGTGCTACCCTGTTATATTCATATAGTATTGTTAAATACCTTTCTACACACCATTCTGCCATATATATATATATATATATATATATATATATATATATATATATATATATATATATATATATATATATATATATATATATATATATATATATATATATATATATATATATATATATATATATATATATATATATATATATATATATATATATATATAATACACTGTTCCTTTCGATGATCTACTTATTTCACCCTCCTATTGCTGTATAAACTGGTCGATTAGCCTTTGCTTTATCTGGGTTACAGTAGTCGTTTTATCGAGTACTTGTCGTGTGGTCCACAGAAAAACGAATCCTGTATCGTTTAATATTGTTTCAATATATTTTATCCATGGGTATTGTACGCCCTCCTCCATATAGTGTGTATACATGTAGTTATAAAGTTTAAATGAGATTTTATTTTGACTGCCCATTAAAACTATAGCCCAATATTTCAACATTCTGCATTTGATAGTGATTTGGGTTGGGTACCTTCCAGATTCACCATACACCATGAAAGATGGGGTAGTTTTCTTTATTTTTAGTACTTGTTTTATGAAACTTTAGTGCAATTGTTCTAAGCGTTATTTTTCATAGCCCCAGACTTCGCTGCCATAAAGAGCAACCGGAATAATGGATGCATCAAAGAGTTTAATTTGGCAATTTACCGATAGATCGAGATTTGCGATTCGACGATTCAGACCATACATGGCTTTCTTACACTGATCATATTGATGCTTTATTGTATCAATAAATCTACCATTTTTAGTGAAGTTTATTCCTAAATATTTATAGGTTTCCATTGCTTCGACATGCCCTGTTCCTAAGCTAAATAATTCCTCGGTGGCCTTTACGTCTGTCAAAAATAATTCTGTTAGTTTTGTCTACATTTATTTTCAGATTCCACATGGTACAGTATTTGTAATATTCATCCAGCATGGCTTGTAGGTCTATCCTTTTGTCAGCCATAATAACTGTATCATCAGCATAGAGCAGAGCTAACATTTTCAGATATATGTTTAGATTTTCCATAATTTTAATACCATTACGTTGGTGATTCTCGAGATAATCCGTTAGGTCATTTAAATATAAACTAAAGAGAATCGGGGACAGGTTTTCGCCCTGCCGAACTACCCATTTGCATATAATCTCAGGAGAAATTTCTTCGTTAAGGGCAATTTTGGATTTTATATTGCTATACATATTTTTAATAACAGCCAGGACTTTACCATTAATATTTTGTTTGATTAATTTATCCCATAACGCTTCCCTCCATATTGTATCAAAAGCTTTTTCTAAGTCAATGAATGCACAAAATAATTGCTTTTTAGTCTTGGCACATATTTGGATAAGGGCGTGGAGCGAAAAAATATGATCAGTTGTAGAGTAGATCTGTCTAAATCCAGCTTGTGCTTCATTTAAAATGTTTGTGATTTCTAGGTAGTAGTTGATTCATGAACGTATTATAGATTTAAACAACCAGTTTTCCAATAGCTTTTCGGAGTTCTTCTGTGATTACACGGTTTAATTGTATATTTTCTGGCATTAGATCACTTTCTGTAGGTGGATTTCTAGGAATTGCGGCTTTTTCATTTATTGATTGAAAGAGTTTAAACATATCTTCTATAGTCACAGGGCATTTCTCGTTTTTCAGGTCACATGATTTTAGTATATTCCAATACTGTTTTGGGTTCGCCCGGCTAAGCTTACTTAATTGCTTCTCAGTTTTTGCTTTATGTAGCCTAAGTGCTTTATTCATCGCCTGTGTATATGCTTTACTGCCATCTATCATTTCTATTTTGTTTTGGACAGAACGAGCTAAGCGGTGGCTGTGCCTATATCTATGAAATTTCGTACGTGTCTTATAACAATCTGGAGTGAACCACGGTTTGTTTTTTCGTTTCTTAATACGCCGCAGGGATTTATCCCGCTTCAAGATCCAAGATTCAAGATTATTTATTTCATGCTTAATATACAATATACAGACATTACAATTGGGCAGTCCATCAAGGACAGAGCCTATAAGTCGATGGACCCCCTACACACAAAACTAAACATTACAATATATTAGGTGATGGTTAATTATACAAACATCTGTGAGTAAACACAGAACACAGGACGGCACAACATCTATTTTTTTGTACCATATTGTCATGATTGTTCTACATGTAGCGTATTAAACATAAGGGTCTTGTAGATTGCAACTAGGATTTTTGATTGTAGATACAGTTTTATTAATTTGGTTGGGGGGGGGGGTTGCTCAACAAAGTCAGAGTAGTATTTGGGGTGAGAAGTTGTTGGTAGGTGTGACTTAGATATTTTATAGTAGAGTGTCGGATTGTTAAAATGGGTAGTATTAGATCAGAATCTGAAATAAATAAAGAGCATTGACGCAGGAGTGGGATAGATATGATGACCGGGATTGACTCATACTGGCAGTAATCGCCCACTACAGGTACAGAGTAAATATGAGATCTGGCTGCTAGGTGTCAAATCGGTTTAGATTTTACACTTTCGACGTATCTGCCCCATTCACTTAATTCCCCTTATTTAAATAGTCCCTTAGATTTGATCAAGTTGGATTAATGCTGTCAATTTTATTGAATTATGTGAGACGGTTACAATAGGAATCTTCTTTATCTGCCCAGCCTACCCATCATTGAATGTTGTTTTGAAAAACAAACAATAATGTGTCAACAACGGCAGTAAAAATATTGATACAAAAGTGTTTTAGTTGGCCTTAACGTACACAGGCCATGTACCAACTCCTGTGATACGTTATGGGACACAAGCGGGTAGTTTTTTAGTCTATATAGAAAATAATTATTTCCCAGCAGGCACATGATGTTATTTCAATGTAATGTTAGTTGGTTTATTGGCCGCTCACACCTAGATGTATTTGGGCCATGACTCGTTCTTAGAGGTGCTTCCCCGAAGGGTTGCGTTGCTTCCCCCGAAGGGTTGCTCTAAATAAGTTAAAACAGAAAAAAGTCGAAAAATTAAGTTGTTGCTGGGAGTGTGTTGCCTGATGTTACCTAATGAATTGTTGTTGGCTAGTGTCTATGTTGTATGTTGTGTTGAGGAGGGGGTGGGAGGGGGAATTACTTTATTTCTCATGGAGGTGGGATGGGGTGGAGGGCAGTCTGTAAAATAAAATCTCAAAACGGAAATCAGGACAATTTAAATAAAAAATATTATGATGAAACTGAATGCTAATACTATCAACTACGAAGAAACAAATTAACATAATGGCCTGTGATTAAATAAACAAGAAACGGGGAAAATTAAACTTAAAATCCAGTGTTTGTAAACTAAATATCCAAATTTAACTTATAAGTATAACTTGTTGCTATTAGAAATAATAAGTTGAATGCACATGGCGCTATTTGGGAGTTAAATGAGTTTAAGTCACGTCGTCGAGTCACTAAAAATCCTTTCATACTTATGCTAAAATGTTCATCCAGCGACGGCGAGAGAAGAGCGGAGGGGGGGGGGGGGGGTCCATTTTCCGTGTTTCCATCTCCATGCGTCATCGACTTCGTCTTGGAATCCTAGGCGCCTTTGCGATTGCAACCTCGGACGTACTGTCACCAGCAGATATAAGTACACAGCAGATAGAAGCAGCAGGCAAGTAGCGTCAACACTTCACTCGACCAACGGCATCTCTCCGGGGCGCGTTGATTGCGGCTCAACGATAAGCCCAACTCCCGTTGTTTCAAAGTAGAATCCAACGTGGATTCAATGTTGAAACAACGTCATGTGTCTGATGGGTTACCTCTAATAAGAAGGAAGAAAGGCGGTCTCGTATTTAACACGTAGAGCATACTATGCCTGCTAAGGTCCTATAAATACGTACGGTATTAAACATTAGAAACATTGTAATTTTAAGTTAAAGATTAAAATGAATAAATATTGATTTTACTTGAATTACCTCCCTTGAAAAATATAGGCCTATGAGAATTTGTATAACTCCACATCTGGTTGTTAAAGAAACGATCTGACACTTTCGAAACGGTGATATTCGGAATCAGCATCACCAAAAACCTATATAACCTCATTTTCATTGTGAAAACCCTGCAGTAACGCTGGTTGCTATGCACAGCATTTTGGTTAATGCATTTCCAATGGCATAATTCATTTGAATCGTAATACCTCGGGAATTGCTTGAGGTATTCAAGTTCTGTAAACGGTTCCAGATAGAGAATCTCGCTCCGAAGTTGATAAACCAAACGCGGAAACAATTGGCCTAGAATTGCGTAATTTATCGGCAAATCACGGAAATAGAAAACAGTACGCATATTTGCAATATCAGACACGTTAATATGTTCGCTAACGATTTTATTTCATCAATCCATGGGCGCTTTTATTATCTACGGATGCGCAAAATTTGAACACTCTGAGTCCCCGAGAAGTATAAGTTTCAGCACTCTGCCCAAAAATTACATATTCAGGATTTTCCGGAAAATCACTTCATGGACAAAAATATTTTCGAGCTCACGACGCGGGCTACATAGTGCTAGAAGACTGGCAATTACTAAAACTCTGGGAGAAAACGTGATAAAAATTTCTCATACATTCCCTATTGGGGGGGTTCGGGCCACTGGAAATCCAAGATGACCGCCGATCGCTTAGTCTCACACATTTAAGACTAACAAATTTGAAATCAGAAGACCATTTTACCCATGCCTAACCGTTTTCATTTTCAAATTCCCTTAAATAAAAGAATTCAGAGAGCTCGATTTTGATTGCCTCCTCTGGCAGCCATGTTTTTCAAGCCATTAACTTCCCTTGAGCAAGTTAGAATGGTGTCTGGGCTCCGATGATATTCCCCAAATTTCAGCTCAATCGCTTCAGCGGTTCTGGAGAAGATTTTTTTATATATCTGAAAAATTTCAGAAAATCCGAGTTGGCCGCCGACCCAATTAGGTAATCAAATGATTTCAGTTGTCAAAAGATAGCCCTTCTTAGTCCCTTTCAGCCTGAAATGTTCCATCTTTACCGACATTTTGGTTTTGACTTTTGACGGTATTCAAAAAATAAAAAGACAGAAGAATAATAATAAAAATAACAAGATGACTGCCAGCCTAATTGGCCGATCGGCTTCATTTGTAGAAATTGATATCTGATGCCATAGGGATGCATCCTGCCAAATATAAATGAAATCGGCCCGATTCTTCTTGGGAAGAAGACAATTCAATTCTCCAATTGCTTTAGTATTGGCAATTTTGGCGGGAAAACGATCCAAAATGGCCGCCAAACCGTTCGTCCCACAGTATTGAGGATGGCAAATTTTGAATCAGAAGACCCAAAAGCCTATGTAAAACCAATTTCGGCTTCAAATTTCAAAAAAAAAAAATGGCCGCCAATTATGCTGAAATTTGATTGGTCGATGGCGGCCATGTTTTTCAACGTATCAATTTCTCTTGAACAAACTGTAATGCCCCTCAGTCCCTAATCATATCAGCCAAATTTCGGCCCGATCCGTTCAGCGGTTCTGGAGAAGAAGTCGTTATCACAAAAACTAGGTCATTCAAGATGGCCATCCAAGTTTTCAGCCAATCAAATTTCCTTGAACACACATGGTTCAGCGGTTATGCTAGATGATATTTCATGAGTTTTGAATCAATCCGCCTAGTGGTTTCGGAAGAGAATATTTTTTAAACCGTTTCCCGAAATACTACAAAATCCAAAATGGCCGCCGGCCTAATAGGCCGACCAGCGGTGTTTGAACAAAATCAGATCTCTATTACCTACGATGCTTCCTGCAAAATATAATTGAAATCCACACAGTGGTTTGCGTGGAGAAGGCATTTTAAATTTCCAATTGCTTTACTATGGGGGAATTTGGCGGGAAACGAATCCAAAATGGCAGCCAACCCGTCGAGCGAACATATTCGAAAATACCAGATTTGGGTTTCTCGACCCCTAAAACCTATATAGGCCCAATTTGGATATCAAAAACCATTAAATAAAAAATTCAACATGGCCGCCAGAAAGCTTGATGCTGACTGGTCCATACGGAAATCCATGTTTTTCGAGCTATTAACTTCTCTTGAACAAACTGTATAGGGGCCCACTCTCCGATGCTTCTGACCAAATTTCAGCTCATTCCGTTCAGTAGTTCTGGAGAAGATTTAAAATGTGGGAATATTTTCCGGAAATCCAAGATGGCCGCCAACCTATCTAGAAAATCATATCCTTTCACACGGAAAAAGTTTGCCCTCATAAGGCCCTCTTGCCATGCCAAGGCTGAATTTCACCGGCATTTTTGTCTTCGCGCTATTCGCGAACAAAAAAACCGGCGGAATAATTAAAAAATTAAAATGAAAATAAATTTAAAAAACAAGAACGAAAACAATAGGTTGCCTGCCATAGATGGCTTGGCCCCCTAATAATGTTATACATAGTGTGGGACTCTAATAACTTTGTAAGAGTTCGTGAGCAATAAATTCACACATTCGTTCGTTCGTTTTATTTCCAGCACGTGGTGCGCATGATTCATCATTTACACCGTGACATTGAGCAATTGATGGAAATACTGACCCATTACGCGTTATCTACACCAATCAAATAAGAGCATCAGGTAATGTGACCGTCCTTCGGAAGGGACGTAAAGAAGTTGGTCCCGTCTGATTAGCATTGAAGCAAATCGGACGTTAAAGAACTCATGGACGGAGGTTGGAATCCCTCAGAAAATTACACTTTTGCTAGGCTTTCGGACACGTTTGGCACATGTAAAGGCGCAGGGGCAGGATGGAAATCTTTGGCCAATGGGCCAATGGGCCAAAGCCCATTGACCCTGCCCATGAGCCGTCAAAACTACTTTTGTTTGTATATGGATATACACACACCTACCTAAAAGTAGGCACTTTTGTGTATAGCCACATACGGACAAGGGTAATATAAAAAATTAGGCAGATTTGCCAAAACTGCCCTAATGGGATGCTGTTGGTCGAGTATAGACGATGAGTGGTCGGTCAGCCAGCTGATAGATATGCTGCCAGATGGTGTCTGACCTGGGGAAGACTCGGCGAACGAACTGAGATGGAGACGAGATGTGTAACCATGATGATCGGAGACTGGGGGAAAACCGCCTTCCATGCCTGATGAAAACAATGAAATACAACAGATCTACACCTTCATGATCGACATGGCCTTGCTTGAGTGATACCATCCCTGTCGGTGTAAATGCTGAAGCTCTCCTTCACAACCAATCTGCCTGAATATGAGAGAACAGCCTTCTTCACAGCCTGCGCCTGGACTGATGACGGACAATGACTAGGCCCATCAATACCTAAACAGCAACACTCAATCAACTTATCATTTCAAACGGCAACAGGTTATAATTCTAAGTTAGTAACTCAGATCCTCATTTCTGCACACACTAGATCTTGAGTTTCTTCTTCCCGTTTCTTATTCAGTTAATCACATGCCATTATGTTAATTTATTTCGTCTCAGTTGATAGTATTATCATTCAGTTTCATCATAATATTTTTTATTTGAAATTGTCCTGATTTCTGATTTTGAGATTTTATTTTACAGACTGCCCTCCAGCCCCACCCCAACACCTTGAGAAATAAAGTAATTCCCCCGTCCCACCCCCTCCTCAACACTGCATACAACATAGACACCAGCCAACTACAATACATTAGGTAACATCAGGCAACACACTCCCAGCAGCAACTTAATTTTTCGACTTTTTCAGTTTTAACGATTGTTTTAGCAACCCTTCGGGGAAGCATCGCAACCCTTCGGGGAAGCACCTCTCAGATTGAGTCATGGCTCAAATACATCTCGGTGTAAGCGGCCAATAAACCAAACCAACAACAACAACAACATCGCCAAGGGATAATACAATAATTTATAGATGCAGAAAAGCAAAAACTTTGAAGATGCGTGGAGTAAATTTCACTGATTTATAAACATTCGCACGCTTCAAATAATATGTACATACATAGGCGGGGTGTAACTTAAAGGATGTAGAACAGTGACAAATATAAAATCAAGTTTGTTTGGGGCCCATTGCATGAATTCACTGGTGTACAATTTGAGTACAATTGAGATACCAGCAGTCATACCCGCACAATGTAGGGGAGACCGGGGCTAGTTGTTACGAGTTTTCAAAATTCCCTTCTATATTTTAAACCATCAGAGATAACATTACGATATGCTGTAGTCAGATAGTCTACTATGTGTCTTAACAGAAACATCATATATCAGCTTTCCACATTGTCTTGTTTTTTAAATAAACCAGCACGTGTGACAAAGAAAATCTGTAACAACTTACCCCTTAGACGGGGTCACTTGTTACACTATACGGGGTATGTTGTTACAATAAAAGAAATCAGTAAATTACAAGAATGAGTAAACAGGTTGGATGAAAGAATTGAACAGTATAAATTTTAATTAAATCTATAGAAGCTGATAAAAATGTGATGCGTTTGTTGGCTTTGATGCATATCAGACCGATTTATAAAGATTAACAATTAAATAAAAAGTAAATGCTGGTCAACTGTTCTTGATCAAATTACTGTTCTTCATCAGAGTCACATAAATGACAGACGTAGAAACGATCACCGTTGGTACATTCTTCGTGTAACCACTCCTTGCAGCTAGTGCACTCAACCCACTTTTCACCAGGACGAGAATCTGCATAGTCCTCACCGCAAACTAGACAATTGTACTTTACCTGGCTCTTTTTGCTACACTTCATTGGATGCTTCTTGATGGGCTTTTTTGATATACTATTGTCACTAATAAGTTTTCTCTTTGTGCTTTTCTTCTTTTCAGCATTCTCCTTAGCGAATCGTAGCTTCTCCCGTTCAGGTGTATCTGTCAAGATCGCGGTATGACGCTTTTTTCGGGTGCATCCTGTTCCTTTTCTTGGGCTTGCCTTTTTAAATGGTCGCAACATTTCAGGTGACACAACAACGCCTAGAGGCAGGTCATCAGCATGGCCCTCGGCACTCGTTCCAGGCTGGTTAGAACTGTCAGCGTTGTTTCTATCAATGGTGTAGGTTGAGGAAACCTGGGGCGTTTCTGGCACAATGACATCGCTTTCTCCAGACGAGGTAGTGGCAGAGGCATCCCTTGTTTCGGAAGGTGGAGTCAACTCAATGGCAGTGGTACCACTTGTTTCTGGCTCAGAGCTAAGATCACCTTCAGCAGCAGGCCTATCTTGTGTCTCATTGCCAGATATGTTGTCATTAATCTGTGGAATCTCTTCTAATGGACGATCCGTCACGCTACTTGGCAAGAATTCATCTTCTCCGAACACGTTTCGGTTGAAAGGGTAGACACCGAACACCTTGAAGCCATTTTGTATATTTAGAGCAGTTGTTGCCAGTGGCAATGCATCTGTAGTAATGCCAGGTATATCGTAGATCGTCATGGTCTTTCCCGGGTTTCTTTTCATCCACCCATCACATCCAGCATTAAAGAACTTTTTGAACGGTCCATAAACGCTCCTGTCCAGTGGCTGCAGCTTGTGGGAGCAATGTGGCGGAAATGTAACAATGATGATACCATTTTCCCTACACAGATCAATTAGGTCGAGTGAGACGTGTGAGTCATGATTATCCATCAGGAGGAGTACAGGTTTCTCTTTCGTACACTTGGTAACATTGATAAAGTGTCTTATGAATATAAGGAAGTTTTTCTCTGTCATCCATCCAGAGGGGTAAGCCGCACCTATGCAGCCCCGGGGACCTGCATTTATGAAATGGTCTCTAAAGTTCACTCTAGGGAAGATGAACATTGGCGGAACAGTATTACCGTTAGCACTAACTGCAAGAACCATGGTTACTAAAGTTACCCTTTCTGCTGATGTTACAGCCCCAACTTGCTTTGCCCCTTTTTGTGCAACAATGCGATTTGGTTGCTGCACAGTTGTGATCCCAGTTTCGTCTATATTATATATGTCACTACATAGAAACTTATAACGGTCTAACACTTCTGAAAGGTTATTGAAGAATTTGTCGACATTGGTCCTATTGAAACTGGTTGCACGACTTAGGGACGTGGCTTCGGGGGTACGTATGGACAATGAATTGTGGCGTTTAATGAAACCCGAAAACCAGTCAGCGCCAGCCCTACCTTTGTCTGCCCAGTTTGGTGGAAATTGGATATTGTTAGAGACTGCAAATTCATATGCGAATTCTCTGACTTCTCTCGGTGACAGGCCGTAGTAGATCTTGGATGCTTTTAATATGTAGTCAACTAGTAGCTTTTCTTGGGTGGGTGCGAATACGATTCGGGTCTGTGTGTAGCCAACAGTTGCATCTTGTCCAGCTCTCAGTTTCTTGCAATATCGATGAAGGGTCATAAAGTTGATCTGCAATAAGAACATAAATAAAATCCATGTGATATATGCTAGAGTACATCCGTTTTGGGGGTGAGGCGATGTGGTATGCGTTTTGGACATGGTCGGGTGGTAATCAATGGTTGTTCATTAACCCTTAGCACACTGATGTCGAAAACTAGATAGTTACCGAGTCAGGAAAGGAAAGGCTGGTGTCCATTTTGGAAACAATTGCTTCTGAAACCTGTTGCTGTCATAGCCAGCAACAGCTTTCAGCAGCATTGCTTCCAAAACGAACAACAGCTTTCATATAAAATTAAATTAAATTTTAAAACTTTCGTGTGCTAAGGGTTAATGTAGTTGGTCTAAAAACCACCTGCCTTAACTAGCCACCATCTTATGGGCCCAAATGCCATTTTACTAGCAACTGACTTGTATCTAAGAGACTATAACTAATAGATCTTTAGAAATATTATGTTAAATATTTTGAAATTAATTTGCCTTAGATCATATGGCATCAGCGGCTTCCAGTCAACTTATTTTCAAAATATTTAACAACTTTCCCATGAGACTGCCTTGAAATTGCGATATGCCTACTCGGATTTCATTTGAGGTTACATTGATCAATTAAACCAGAGCTATCTTATATAGCCTATGGTAGGCCGATTATAAAGATTTCATGCACACATCCCGAGCTCTCCCTTATCCTCCACACCACCCACACCCCACCCCAAGACACACAAACACCGGGGTTTTATGCGGGGGTGGGGGGGGGGGGGCAAGGGGGGATTTATCCCCAACCCCATTGAGGTAGCATGCCCCCCCCAATGAATCTTCAGGAGTTACACATTTTTCCGCGATTTGTATACACACGCGCGGGCACGCACGCAAGCACGCACGCACATACGCACGCACGCACGCACGCACGCACGCACGCACGCACGCACGCACGCACGCACGCGCGCGCGCGCGCACGCACGCACGCACGCACGCACGCACGCACGCACGCACGCACGCACGCACGCACGCACGCACTTCTGTCAGCAATGTTTAATAATGTTTGATAATTCTTACAGTGTAGGCCTAGATTGTTTTTCTCTTTCATTCTGTTAACCATTTCGACAATACATAGCAGCTCTGACAAAAATTTTATGAGGTAGGCCTAAGAAATATCCTGCAGAAATGTTGAAACTAATTTGACTGGAAGCCGTTGCTGCCTCTTCCAGTCAAATTATTGTCAAAATATTCAGCGTCTTTCCTGTAAGGTTGTCTTGAAATTGAGATAAAAAGTGCTTTAATCGGTGAATGGGTTAACCCTTACGTTGTAATCATCGGCGACTTTCCGAATGCTTTCTGCGTAACGAATTAGTCTGTCCGCCGCCACTTTCATAATGTCATCGCTTGCCGTTTCTGCTCGATTCGTCTTCCTTTTATAGTTACGTACCATTGTTGGTTCACGAAACCTGCAAGAAATTGACAGAATCTCTTTAAAATATTAGCTAAACCATACGGGGCAAGTTGTTACACAATACATTAGTGCAGGGGCAAGTTGTTACAGCACGTAACAACGTGCCCCAGTGTATATATATCACGTCTGACACTATGTAGGTCAATCACACTCGTGGGTATCAAACTTCAATGTACGTATAAATTAAGCAAAATCACCATGCTATGAAATAATATAATGCAATTTGTCATGCATATATTTGTAAATGACACAGTAAATATATTGCGCATTCGAAAAAAGTTACTAAAATGGGTATAAAATTAACTTTTCTTCTTACCTTTTAAAACCCGTATTCGAATTTCGCGCAACGTGTTTAAAGGGGACGTAATGCAGGCCAGATGACGTTGTACGACGCGTGCCGCTATCTGCTTATTTGTCTCCGAGTTATGGGCCTTGTAACAACTTGCCCCTGTAACGACTAGCCCCGGTCTCCCCTACCTTTCAAGTTTTAGCTATGCCCCGCCCATCTCTAGCTAAGCTCCACCCACGCCTCACTCAGGCTGGGATCGATCGATCCACGAACTCCCTGACTCAATTTCCAAAAAATATACAGGTAAGCTTTTGAATATTTTGAAACTAATTTGACTGGGCGCTGTTGCTGCCCGGCCTATGGCAGCAACAGCGCCCAGTCAAATTAGTTTCAAAATATTCAACAACATGTTTATTAAATAGTAAAGCCATACGATTCGTACAACAACACCCAGTCACCGATTATACGTTTGTGACAAACGTATCAACGTCATTCATGATGTCATTGATTATGACGTCACTATACACGTCACTTATGACGTCAAATGATGGATGGATAAACTGGAAAGGTCCATTGGTAACATGGCAAGAAAAACTTGTGTTCTGTGTGTAATATCGGTCATGCTAAAGCTATCTTGGCACATCATCTACGTATAATCAATACTGTTGGTTTGTCATGTGTCTAATACCAAAGGTCGTTGTTTCGAATGCTTGTCTCCAATTTATGATCACGATCAATGGTTGATGCTCTTGGCGTGTGAATAATTCACGGATCTTAAGCTTATGATTCGATGCCTCCTTTTTATTGTCAACGTAACTGCTATTTATAGCTACAGATCATACATACACACATTTTTTCAAGCAAACCCCTGTTTTCTAGGTGTTTCAATGCTGATTTTAATTATCAATCGATCGATCTATCGATTATGAAATCACAGATTGCTGTCAACTGGATTGATTATGATCAAATGAAAAAAAGTAAACTAGGGCCTAACTTAATAAAACACGCATAACTATAATAACGCTTCCAAACCGAGAATCTTACCTGAATCACCATTCTAATGCCACCATGGTGACCATACATACAATTTGTTGAATATTTTGAAAGAATTTAGACTGGAAGCTATGCGCATTAGTTTAAATGTATTGAACTGCGTGTACATCGTACACAGTTTTCTCGTTTTCTAGAAAGTGTTAATACACGACCATTCACCCGTAATCGAAAAACGTAAATTTCCATTTTGTTATAGCTATAAACGTTGTAAAACGTAATATTAAATTTCAACATCTAATCGCCAGGTGATTTTCATTATATTCTCAGCTCGAAAATTATTTAACACCTATATGGCTTTCCGATGTGATTATAGCAATAAATGTAGCGTTATATTAACTTACGGCATTTTCTGAAGCGAACACACAAGAGAGACTGTTATATAATTGCTTTGAAAAGGACATATGGCATGACGACTGACAATATAGGCTAACATTGACACGCCAAATAATTTGATTACTCATAACAAATATATGAGAAGCAAAACTGCTGTATATTTTGGAAACGTCGTTGTTAAAATCTGTTGCTGTTGTAAGTCACGCGTACCACAACCATCTTACAGCAACCTGGATTTAATGATGATCACAATGATTACACTCAGCAATGTGTATTGGGAGTGGCGAATGGACCAAGGGTTAAAGCCCCGGATTATATGACAGTGAGACCTTATGCGATGTCTGTTCCATTGCGCACAACCGTATATGTTGTGCGGGAAATGCTCAAAGTGAAAGTGTCCAATTCTACAAAAGTCGATTTATCACCACAGACAGTTGAATTTTTAAAATTAAATCACTACTTGAATTATACTACTGAAAGCGTGAACTTTTCTTTAGATGACCATTTACGCTGCTTGGATTACCTGCGTGAAATCAGGCAAACTTACTTCTAAGCGCGTGTACATTCACCGAAGATAATCGTGAATTGAACATGGAGTATGAGAATGTAGAGAAATACCGTGTCTGAATAGATAATATAGTACATCTCTATGGTCTGAATCAAGGTCGTGGCGGTGTGTGGAAGTTACAACACAGCTCAGAAATAAGTTCAAGTGTTTTCAAAAACAAAGTGAAACTTACTGTTGAATATTTTGAAGCTAATTGGATTGGAAAACATTGCTGCCTAAGGCAACAATGTCTTCCAATTCAATTAACTTCAAAATATTCAACAGGACATTTCTTACATCATGTTCAAAATTGCACATGTTTCGGTCTTTGTATTATTTTCTTACCTAATGCTAGAGTTGTAACATCTCCTTTAGCTATAATGATGTATCATTATTCATTATTTATGAAGATGTGTGGATTTGTGAATTAATGAACTAGGACGTTTATTTCATGACTGGTTATAGGTAACATGGGACACCGTGGAATTCTATTCTGCGTAGTTTGACATCTCAAACGAGTAAAATATGAATCCTATTCAACGATCTACATCTGCACTACAACGCGAACGCGTTCAGAAGGCCCACTTGCTCTGGAAAAGAGTGGCTAGGAATATAGTAGCGACGCGTCTGAACGCACTATTCGTGAGTCTTTTATACATTCATGTTGCTAGCAAATTGGTGTTAGTGGGAGGAAAATGTGATGGTTATTTTTGCGGGTTGGGTTGGTAACGTGGTAGTAGTTTTATTAATATCAAGCATTAGTTCTATGAACCCTGTTATTGATGACGCATTTGCACTAAGATATAGCTCAGTAAATCATCTGGAATGTAACTTTTAACCTTATTCAGTTTTCGACACTAAAGGGAATCGAACCCAGGTAGTTCTTCGAGGGCTTCGGAGGTGGATACTTATCCACTAGTCCACCATCCAGAGGACACAATCCTCTATCACCAAATTAGCTTTCAACTACAGGCTATCCGTCTCACAACCACACGAATTGACTGGAACTGATGGTGTGCATTCCAGATGTGTGTGATCTTTCTTATATCACTCGCGTGTACATTATATAGTATTATTAATATCAAACATTACTTCTATGAACCTTGTCACTGTGATATAGCTCAGCTTATCATCATTGGTAGTAGGTTTAATTTATGTCAGCCATTATTTATTTTTCATCTCTGTCATTGACCGTGATTGACCGCGATTGACGATCTCATCAATTGACATCGCAGATATGTAGACTCTTGCCTGTCTGTCTAGCGAGAGGACTTCCTACTGGTCCACTGTCGTCGCCGTTGTTATGCTCTCATAATGTACAGAAAAAAACAATCATTTAATCGATCTGCGTTAATCAAAGCACTTATGATAAAACCGGTGAATGCGCAACTTATTGATGGCGGTATCAGCTTTCCCCATTAAATGCTCTCAGCTTAATTAACCAAATTTTGTAGAACTGTGGTACTTATTGCATGCTAAGCATAGGCCTAGAGCTCAACGATTTTTTGGCGAACCTGGTTCGACATTATATTTCCCGATACATAAGTAGTACACGCAATTTCCTAGGGATGTAGGCCTATTAGCTGTATGTCAGAGTGGAAATTCTTCTAACGAAGATGCAAGCACGTAAAACACAGCCTGGAAAGGATAGAATTTATTGTAGAAAATTTCATATTTTGATTCAGGTCTCTTACCAGTGTTAATGTTAGGGTTATGCAAGGTAAGTAAGTCTAAAAATACTTCTGATATTGCTCAATTAAATGCATGGCCCGTTCATTGGCTTGTTATCATGATAACGGTATATAAACCAGTGTCTCTAAAGGCGCATAGTTCTCCTCGCAGCATTAAGTCTCATTGCTTGATTAAACAGCAAACACTACCGGGTCCTTGTTGCGTTTGAGTGTCTCTTAACCTAAGTTATTGTTTGCACTTCCTTTGTGTTTGGAAACAAAAATCAACACCGTGTTATCTGGTTACAGGATTATCGACAATGGCCTAGTGTTAATGGAACAAGTTCGTCTAATGTTGAGGCAAGCGCCAGTAGCCTACTTTCTCCCATACAACTTCCCGAACGCATATGCATACACAAACACCAATACTTTCCCCACCACCAACCCCTCTCTATGACCGCCATAGCCTGTGTTAACTCTGGTCCATTGTACAATTGTCACTAGCTTGTTAGCTTGTCTTCACCGTGATACTAGTATTGATCAAAGCTGTTGCTTTCTTAGATGACCTTCTATATCACTGTATTAACCTCTTTCGTTCGGGTTAAAAATAAAATTAAGTTCTCTTCGATGTCCTAAACATGCATCATTGTAACTATGTGGCAGCAATATAATGGTGCGCATGTTTCTGAAACCTGGCTGCTTTCTTGTCACGTCCTGACATAAAGAATATCACAGGTCACACCGATCAGCAGCAAAGTGACAGCTAAAAGCGAGAGACTTTCTCTAGTTGCGCATCATATTGTTAGACACTATTGATAAACATAATTTATCAAATGTGCCTATAGTTAATTTTTAATGCTGATTATAATTGAAAATAATAATATTAGTAAGCATTGATAGTGGTAATCAGATATCTTCTATTTTGTGAATTTAAAAATCTAGGCATTTTCTAAATAGAAATCGTTATTAGCTTTAATATGTTTATCAAATTTAGTATATATTTTAATTTTGACACGCTTTAAAACAGTTTACTTCTCAGATTAATCCATTATGATAAATCAACAAGGAAATTGTGATTTAGCCCTTAGTCCCGCGTAGTCGATCATGTATGGAAGAGGTATTGGTGCTAAGCCTGATGGTGTGGGCTCCCAGCACCCAGAGCGTTATGTCAGACTGTTCCAGCAAGGAGGGCGTGCTCAGAACAAACACGCTAAACATTTACTCCATACTGCTAATATTGTGGCCAATCTGGACAGATTTATCAAGGCAGTTGTTGATGTAAGTATGTATTCATATCCATTCCATTCATCACAGCGTACACTGGCATGCGACTGATACAATATGCAGTGCGACAAGTGAACTAACTTGCCCAGCGATCCCAGGTTATAACGGACCACAAAAGTGAACCCATAACTTTACTTATAATTGTTAATTAGCCTATTCGGGCCCTGGACAACTTCACTTTACACGCAGTGGTGTCACACATGGCCCAAATAAGACCAAAGTGTACAGAACCTACAGCCCTACAAGGTCAAGTGACCTACTGCTAGTGAACTGTGAATAGTTTAAAATGTTTAAATAAGTTAGATAGCATTAAAGGGAAACACCAGATCCTCTATACTACTTTGCATAAAATGGATCTACAGACTGTAACGTTTAAAAAAATATAATTGTAGGATCTGTGCTCAAATTAGAAATATATATCTTCGTTATTTAAATATGTGATACATTAGTTAAATTTCTATTCCCGGATGAGACGCATGACATCATAAGTTGAACGTTTTTCTCGCTGTCATCCAAGGCTATCGCAATAAAATTGCGAATTGCGTTTTTATAAGGGGGTTCTCTTCAGCGGTTTTAGGTATATATAAACTATATTTGCGGAAATGTTGAAGAATATATACTAACAGTCCTTTGTCTGATTTCTCTGATGGTGCCGATTTTGACATGAAGTTTTGATCTTGAGATAAATGAATGACGCGATAGTATAGGCATATCAATATAATGGCCACTATTGAATCAACACTCTCACTGGCATAATAATCTGGCACTGGCAGATAACGTTATTAATTCATCTATTAATATGAGTGTTTAAATAGGTTGTACATACATCCAGTCCATCTTTAGGTACTTATGTTTTCATACTAGCCTCAAAACCTCCTGAGATTTTGTAATGGTAATATAATTGACAGGTATCTTCATAGAAAATGGTCATCTTAAGGTTCAGCAACCAATGTATGAAAATAACAAATACATTCCATAAATTTGCGATATTGCGATACACGTATTAATCTCTTCAATCTGTACATATATAAATGAGGTCGATAGTGTTATCACCGATAGAGATATCACCATCCAAATGCATGCACTCCTGGCTTCAGAGTGCCGTTATCAAGGTTCTTGTCGGATGGGATTCAACCTATGACGTCATAGGGTTAATTAACTTGCAGAAAAGTATGGTAACATAGCGTTTTTAACACCATTTTACTCGGATTTATATACAAATGTTGCAGGAAATTTTTACACAGTAGCTTAAATATGGGCTCTACAATAGAACTGCGTGTTTTATGCAAACGATGGTGACCCTTCTTGTGTTCCCCTGCTAAGTTAGACACGATGTACCAATGATATCAGTCTGGTATATTTAACTCGGCGAAACCGATTGAGCAGTTGACCACCTATTGGGTAACGTTCCGCTAGCATATAGTCAATGTCATAAGAGTATTTTCTGTGTGTGGTTTTGGCGTTTAGACGTGACATCTAAGCTGTTGGTTGTTCACATATTGGCAACTACCTAGGTCTGTTGGAACTTACTGCAGAATATTAATTTCTGGCACGTCACATCTATATGCACGCTAACAGTATCTCCTATCTATATGTGAAGAACCGATTGGAATGGAGATATCCAGTTTTAACTATGCCCCACCCATCGCTGTCTACGCTCCACCAACGCGTTGCCAGTGTTGAGATCAATCGATGCCTCTACTCCATGAATCTCAATTTCCAGAAAACATACAGGTAAGCTGTTGAATATTTTGAAACCAATTTGACTGAATGCTGCCCATAGCAGCAACAGCACCCAGTCAAATTAGTTTCAAAATGTTCAACAGAATGTTTATTAAATAGTAAAAACATACAATTCGTACAACTTGACCAACTATTAAGCGTTTATCACGGATTAAATCGCGTCATTCATGACGTAATTGATTATAACGTCAGTCTACACTTGACGTAATTGACGTAAAAGGACGTCATATGGTTGACTGAGAAGCTGGATTCATCAATTATTGACTAAAATATATTAAATGTTCTAATGGATCATATAAAACATCAGCATACTATTATGTAACAGTTGATTCATCTGAGGATAATATTCATATTGGAAGCACCACAACCGTAGTCACATTTCTTTTGTTTTCAGGAGATACAGCAGTTGAGATAGATATGTTGGCTATCACCAGGGACCTCACCAAGGGTGTGGAGGTGGGGCGAGAGGGGCATGCCCTAACATTCTCCGGAACCCCCCCCCCCCCGACAAACGTGTTATTTGTTTGAATATCACGTTTCGATTCAGTTTAATATTTGATATAGGCTGTATGTAACATGGTCGGACAGTACAACCTGCTCTAATAAAAAATATTTTATATCTTGCCCATCCACCCCCACCCCCCCCCCCCCCCCCCCCCTAATTTTCCATTCCCGGTGACGTCCCTGGATAATTAATACCTTGCACTCATGAAAGATGTAGCGTATAAAACCCTTGATTGTCGTGGTCAGCCAATTAATAAAACCAGCAATATACCAGGATGGGAATCAGTGCATAGAGAACAGAATAATTCACATTCACAATCTTTTAGCCTTGATTCCTTGCTTTGGATATTCTCTTAACACAGTAGTTACATGCCGTGAAGTCGTTCCATTTATTCATTTGGTGCAGGTATTTATATTCTTTGCATCAGCAACACTAAATTACAGAAGCTTATTAACCCTCGAATTTGTTCAAAGAAAATTTAAATTTTCTCATAGAAAATGTCCATTTGTAGACCAAGAGAAGACTATTTTTAGCTCACCTGGCCTGAAAGGCCAAGTGAGCTTATGCCATGGCGACCGTCCGTCGTGTGTCCGTCGTCCGTCGTCCGTCGCCTGTCGTCCGTCGTCCGTCAGTCAACTTTTCCTTTAAAACGACTTCTTCTCAAGAACCGCTAGGACTATTTCAATTATATATGGCAGGAAGCATCCTTAGGGCATAGGGATCCAAGTTTGTTCAAACGAAGCCGATCGGCCATCTTGGATTTCGGCCGATTTTAGGAAACGTCTTTAAAAATCTTCTTTTCCGAAACCGCCAGGGGAATTGATGCAAAACTCATGAAATATGATCTAGGGCAAGAACTGAAACAAGTTTGTTCAAAGGAACTTAATTGGTCAAATGGTTCGGCGGCCAATCTTGGTTGGCCTAGTTTTAGCGAAAACGACTTCTTCTCCAGAACTGCTGAACGGGTCGGGTCGAAATTTGGCAGATATGATTAGGGACTAAGGACCATTAAAATTTGTTCAAGGGAATTTGATCCGTCAAAAACATGGCCGCAGTGGGCCAATAAAAATACAGCATGCTTGACGGCCATATTGGATTTATTTATTTGATGGATTTTGAGGCTGAAATTGGTTTCATATATGTTTTTAGGTATTCTAATCACAAATTTGCAATTTTCAAAACTGTCGGATAAACGGTTTGGCGGCCATCTTGGATCATTTTCCCGCCAAACACTCCCATACTAAAGCAATGGGAAATTTTAAATGTCTTCTTCTCGAGAACTGCTGGGCCCATATCAATTATATTTAGCAGGAAGCATCCTTAGGGTGTAGAGATTCAAGTTTGTTCAAAGGAAGGCGATAGGTCAATTTGGCCGGTGGCCATCTTGAATTTTGGCAGATTTTTAGAAACGTCTTTAAAAATCTTCTCCGAAACCGCTTGATGAATTGAAACAAACCCCATGAAATATGATCTAGGGCAAAAGCTGAATCAAGTTTGTTCAAGGGAACTTGATTGGTCAAATGGTCCGGCAGCCATTTTGGTTGACCTGGCTTTAGCGAAAACGACTTCTCCAGAACTGCTGAAGGTATCGGGCCGAAATTTGGCAGATATGATTAGGGCCTAAGGCCCATTAAACTTTGTTCAAGGGAAGTTGATCCGTCAAAAACATGGCCGCAGTGGGCCAATCAAAATACAGCATGTTTGGCGGCCATATTGGATTTTTTTAATTGATGGATTTTGAGGCTGATATCGGTTTTATATATGTTTTTGGGTATTCTGATAACAAATTTGCAATTTTCAAAACTGTCGGATAAACGGTTTGGCGGCTATCTTGAATTATTTTCCCGCCAAAAGATCCCATACCAAAGCAATGGGAAATTTAAAATATCTTCTCGAGAACTACTGTGCCGATTTCAATTTTATATGGCAGGAAGCATCCTTAGGGTGTAGAGATTCAAGTTTGTTCAAACGAAGCCAGTCTGCCAATTTGGCCAGTGGCCATCTTGATTTTTGGCCGATTTTTAGAAACGTCTTTAAAAATCTTCTCCGAAACCACTTGGTGGATTGAAACAAACCCCATGAAATATGATCTATGGCAAGAGCTGAACAAAGTTTTTTCAAGGGAACTTGATTGGTACCATGGTTTGGCGGCCATCTTGATTGACGTAGTTTTAGCGAAAACGACCTCTTCTCCAGGACCACTGAAGGGATCGGGACGAAATTTGGCAGATATGGTTAGGGAGTTAGGGCCATTAAACTGAAATGGATAACGGGGTATTAACTCAATAGAATTGTCCAATAACTAAACACACACATTTCTTTTTAACATCTAAACTATCTCACATTTATTCTTTTTTATACACATGTTGTCACGAACACTGACCAAGACGACGACTCCCGGCTTTCTCCCGCCAGCTGCTTTTTATCTTCGCGGCTGGCTGCTCGACCACAGGGCCGGTCACTCTGTCATTAGTGAAACCATATAAGATGGTCAGTTACCCCCTTTGACCATTGCCAATTCCAACCATGACTTAACGCATATAATCATTCACCTTGTGTGGCAATACTGTTGACCTGATTCCGTTGCCATGCACACATGCACAATTAAGCAATGATAATATTAATAGTAATAATGATAATAGTATTACACACGCTGATATGATTTCTGATGTTGTGCATGATAAAGCTTATAATAATTTCACATCATGTTTTACGCTTGATCCAGAATTGTCACCAGAGTACACTGAAAAGTTGTTGAATTGTTTAGATAAACATAAAGATGTATTTTTAACTGATGACAATCCTGAGTTTGGTCTCACAGATGTTGTGGAACATCAAATCGATCTGAAACAAGAAGCTATTTCAAAACACCAATGGCCCTATCACCTGCCTCCAGATAAACGGGAGGTCTTACGTCATCAACCTGATGAACTGCTTTCTAAAGGTATAATTACCCGGATCCTCCACCATGAAATGGATAACGGGGTATTAGCTCAATAGAATTGTCCAATAAATAAACAAACCCATTTCTTTTTAACATCTAACCTATCTCACATTTATTCTTTTTATACACATGTTGTCATGAATGCTGACCAAGACGACGACTCCCGGCTTTCTCCCGCCAGCTGCTCTTTATCTTCGCGGCTGGCTGCTCGACCACAGGGCCGGTCACTCTGTCATTAGTGAAACCATATAAGATGGTCGGTTAGCCCCATTGACCATTGCCAATTCCAACCATGACTTAACGCATATAATCATAACAAAACTTTGTTCAAGGGAAGTTGATCTGTCAAAAAACATGGCCGCCGTGGGCCAATCAAAACATAGTGTGTTTGGTGGCCATATTGGTTTTTTTTATTTGATGGATTTTGAGGCAGAAATTGGTTTTACATGTGTTTTTGGGTATTCTGATCTCAAATTTGCAATTTTCGAAACTGTTGGATAAACGGTTTGGTGGCCATCTTGGATCATTTTTCTATCAAAAGCTCCCATACTAAAGCAATGGGAAATTTAAAATGTCTTCTTGAACTGAGGGCCGATTTCAATTATATTTGGCAGGAAGCATCCTTAAGTTGTAGAGATTCAAGTTTGTTCAAACGAAGCCAATCAGCCAATTTGTCCGGCGGCCATCTTGGATCTAGCCAATTTTTAGAAATGTCTTTAAAAATCTTAGCCAAAACTGAGCGATTGATTCAAAAGTCATAAAATATCATTTAGGGCACGAGCGGAACCAAGTTTGTTCAAGGGAACTTGATTTGCCAAATGGTTGGACGGCCATCTTGTGTGGCCTGGTTTTCATGAAAGCAACTTCGTCTCCAGAGCCACTGAACGGATTGGGCCGAAATTTTGGAGATATGATATTGATGACTAAGGGCCATTAAAGTTTGTTCAAGAGAAGTTGATACATAAAGAAACATGGCCTCTGTTTTCTTGTTACAAGTCTGCTCAATTCATTAGAGTTTTACTTATTGTTAATGACCATTCTAGTTGAGATGCCTATGGTACAGGTGAGCGATACAGTCCCCTTGGGCCTCTTGTTGAAAACTTAACACTGGAATGACTGGCTCGGTTATCTACCATCAACGGATATTACTCTCGTTTCTGCTTTTCGGTGTTGAGTGTGAGTATCGTGATCCTTGGGTATGTGGGCCGTTCCTCGTGTCATATAATCATTAATAGTTGGAACCACCCCCACCCCCACCACCCCACCACCCCACCACCTCCATCATGGACGTTCCTGGACTCTCGCTCGCATTAGTTAGATGTATTATTTTATCTGGCATCATACTTGGTTATGTCAGCTCTGCTTGTACAGTGCTTCACATCTTATGGGATAATTCCCCTGTTGTTACACTACGGGATGTGTCACTAGAATATACCAAGAGCGATATCAATGCATCAATGAACCAGTCTCATAGATTTGTGCACATGTTTGGGTTAGGGAAAAGATTATTATGTTCAAGTGTTGTAATCTCTGGCTCAAGCAATAGAATAAGTGTTCGTTGTCCTCTGTCAGCCACACCAACTTTGTAGATAGTGTCAATAATACCCAAAAAACCCAATTTCATACTGCATTTCCAAAAGATAATAACCACAGCTTTTAATGTCAAGAATTATGGTATTAGGGTTGTGCGGTAAAGACTTAAGTCGTAAAACGACAGAATAATAATAATAATAATAATAATAATAATAATAATAATAATAATAATAATAATCCTATTTATAACTGTTCACAGTCCAGGAGCGGTAAGCTTCCTGGGTTTAATAAATGCCCTGGTACATTGCTCTGGTTAGGGTGCATCGAATTAATTGTGGTTCTTGAGTTCCCTGGAGTCTACTTGACTTCTGCTGGGTCGTTTCGATAATAGTCGTATTTAAGTATTTGTTGTTACACTGCAGTTTTTTTTAACCTGGAACCGCCAATACTTGTGAATAATTCTTGCACTGACTTCACGTTCTAACAATGCTCTTCTGCTTGAGTCATCTGTCGCATTTGTTCTTATACTGGAGTCATGTCTAGCAATTGTTCTTCTACTGGTGTCATTCTTAAACTTGATACCTGCCACTGCAAACACATCCGTACCATCACTGGACACCGATGGCCTGGCAGCATAATTTCAAACGATGAACTAGGCAAGATGTGTAATACATGCCTGCTGTCCATAAAAGTCGCCCGGAAAAGATGGTCCCTGTGTGGCCATGTGCTTAGGAGGACACACCAGCACAGAGAGCTTTGGAATTCTCCCTACTGGAAGCCAGCAAATATAAAGTCAGGAGAGGACGTCATTGCATAAATCAGTTAAGTGTGCTGCGAGGAGACCTCAAGAAAACAGGATCGGTACACTCAGATCAGGAATTAGTCTGAAGAAGCTAAAGATTTTGGCTGAGGACAATACACAGTGGTCAAAAGCGAAGAAAAGTAGATTGCACCTGTATGATGTTGCTGCTACTTAACTACTACATCCACAGAATACAGTAAACACGCATGACATTCTTACACTGAAGTCGCATTCAAGCAACTGTTCTTATACTGGAGTCTTGTCTAACATTTATTCTTATACGGGAGTCATTATTACAATCAACTCAACTTCACTAGCTGTCTAGCTTACACCTAGGCGTAGACACTTGACAGTTTTCTGATATAATCGTGAAGTATGATTCAAATTGAGAAAATTTAGAGACCGTGACCTGAAAGTCTAAAATCCAAGAATATTTAAAGTTTTAATTATAATTTTTCTTGCTTTTATTAGAATTTCCGTCACCTTGTTGTAAAAAAAATCACATCGTACTCAGGGCCGCCGGAGGCAAATTTTAGGGACGGGGGAAGGTTCCACAAAAAGGGCACGCTGGATGACATTGTCTGGAGGAAGATATGAAATGGGTGTCCACCCCCCCCACCCCACACACACACACACACACACACACACACACACACACACACACACACACACACACACACACACACACACACACACACCACACACACACACACCACCCCACCCCACGCCAACAAGAAAAGATATTGAAAGGTGCAGGCTCATGACTCGGTTTCCTGCATTCTGAGTTTCTATGATCACGTATAAATGTTAGAGCAATGTTTAGCGAAGAACTCACGTAATCTTTGGTCAATTGAACCTATTCACAATTCACAATGTGAGCGAGCGGGCGGGCGGGTTGTTGCCAAGATGCACACGTTGAGGGTGCGTGCACTCCTGCATGTGTCTGCACGGTGGACCTGCGCAGTTTGCCTTGGAAATATTAACTGGGCCTTAGTTTCTAATTATATTTGCAATCAGCGGACTTCAGAAGAAAATGGTTTTTTTGAAACCTATAGGTTATACAAGACAAATCTGCCAATCATGTTGAACATATGAGCAAGGTTTGCATGGCTCTTGCCTTAGATGAAGACCATGCCGTTTCTTGAGTTTCACAGACGGTCTTTAAATTTAATTCTTAAAACAGTGCAAAACGCAAGATGGCCACCAACAAAATCAATCAAGCAGCTTCCCGGGACCAACCCTGGATCTGACACTATGGATCCTTCCTGCCCAGCAGCTCTTAAGGACGTGCTTAAAGAATACGATGGGCCTATACTGGATGAATAGACAAATGAGGTAGCAACACAATTACGTCAAATTAGTAAGGGGGGGGGGGGGGTTAGGGACAACAAATCTTAGACACATTCCACAAATACACTCACCGATATCGCACCGTGTATACACATTATTTCTACCTTTGCATCCGCTTCATACGTCAATTAAAAATTTGATTTTGAGAGCACTGTTAATTATAATATCCCTTAGTGTTTCCACATTGCTGCACCCAGCCGCCCATCATCGCGCATATATTCTATTCTACCCACTAAGCAAGGCATTAACGGAGCGTGGACCAGTATCACTTCAAAAATTCAAATAACCTATGACTATGTATTTTACCTTTACTCACAGAGACATGATAAAAAAAAGTCAATATGTCACATGTAACTGCCACTATATAAATAGCGTTTGCATTGATGATTTGATTCGGCCTACCATATTACTTTATGGACTTGTGTTAATGTCAAAACAAGCGAACTTTAATACAACTGCTCAGTCTGCTCTGAATATTCTAAAACTCTTGTTTAAAGTTCTAAAGCAAAGTCTATTAATTTTTCGCATAGAAACAGGTAAAGGGCACAGCTGCCCCCGCTGCTCCCCCCTGCCCAAAGGGCAATGGGGGAAGCAGCCCCCACTGCCCCTGTGCTTCCGGCGTCCCTGATCGTACTCTTCGTACATGAGCCTATGTAAAGAAACTTTATGGAGCAGACTAAGCATGTAATTGCGAATGATCTTTTGTGTAATCTTGTTACGACCATATGTGTCATTTTCCGATGAAGGCCGCAGTCAGATGTCTAATGTGTCCTTCTATATTGTATGAATTGATCGTTTAGAGCAAAGCTCTCAAGGATAATTAATCCGAGGTTTGGACCGGGCATATGGCAGATATGTGTGTAGATTGAGATGCATGTCCAGGCCCGTCAGTCTATTCAAATTTCATTCATAGGGCCTCTTATGCAATCCCCAAGACAATGGAGGATTCCAGTTTGCCCATCAATCATGTGACGTCATAATCAAATGTGACGTCATAATCAATTACGTCATGAATCACGTAGATCGTAACGAACGCTTAATTGGTGACGGACTAAGTTTGTTGTACGAATTGTATGTCTTTACTATTTAATAAACATGCTGTTGAATATTTTGAAACTACTTTGAATGGGCGTTGTTGCTGCCATAGGCAGCGACAGACGACAGCACCCAGTCAACTCCCACTGACTTGAATCTTGCAGCGCACCTTTCTTGCTGCCTGCCGAAATGGATTCATGTATTGATGAGCATCCCATTCGGAAATAGACATGGTTCAGTAAATAACAATGTTTCTAATCGTTTGAGTCATAGACTGGTGCAAGGGGTGGTTTTACACTGTAGTCGTTGTTGCATCATACTATTTGTTCTATGTTTGCCTTCTGTAGCACGTAGAGGGCTTTAAAAAGCTTTCTGTCTGCTGGGGTTGTGGTCCAGGTGACCAGGAATGGGCAACCGCTAACTGAAATTGGTAGATGTGAGCAGCAGCGCGATCTGCACTCGCCTTCCTCATATCATCTCATTAGCATAATAGGCCAAGCACGCAAATGACCATTATGAATACTTTATGGTCTAATATTCGAATGAGATGATGGCATAATCCGATCTACCAATCATAAGCACGGCCCATTATGTAGCAAAGGTTTTGCTCACTTCGGGAATATTGAAGGTTTCACTTCACTTTCCAGCCTGATGTCACAATAATTAATTAATTTAACGGTGATTCTAATTCAAGTAAAAAGCGAAAATTGCAAATTTAGTTAGTTAGTTGTATGCTTGGTTGTTTGGTTGGTTGGTTGGTTGGTTGGTTTGGTTGGGTAGTTAGTTAGTTAGTCAGTCAGTCAGTCAGTCAGTCAGTCAGTCAGTCAGTCAGTCAGTCAGCCAGTCAGTCAGTCAGTCAGTTAGTCAGTTAGTTAATTGGTTGGTTGTTTGGTTAGTTGGTTGGTAGGTTGGTTGGACGGTTGGTTGGTTGGTTGGTTGGTTGGTTGGTTGGTTGGTTGGTTGGTTGGTTGGTTGGTTGGTTGGTTTCTCTCCAAGAGTGTCAAAATATACGTTCTTTTAGTATGACTCTCCTGTTTAAGATATGACCAAAATAAAATTGAGATATAGTTGTGTGGAGTTACGTACGGAGCCTTTCCCAATTTTCCAAGCCTCCTCTATAGGTAAAACATGTTTAACAAATCAGTTTACATGATACGCTTATCCGAGACTATTTCTTCTTCCCAATTTCACAGGGACCAAGCGATAGCCCCATGTAGAAGTACGCTCTAGAGTTTTGTCATAAAATTCACCATCAACAAACAGACTTGCATATATATACAGGGATGATCGAACTGCTAAAGCTATGGGGTTAATGGGTTATTGTGACTGAGCAATTCGAATGGGAAGCACTATGGCAATAGTGGCTGGGCTCAAATTCCTATGTTGGGCTTGTTGATAAGGGATATAACTAGTTAGAAACTTGATTAGAGCTACAATTAGTTATGTAGTGCTTTTACACAACGTATTAATATATCACAATATAGTATGTAATTGAGTCATACCTTTGGCCTCGGACGCAGCTGTGTATCACCTTCACTCAGTTAGACATTCAGATATTGTCTGCTTTGTGGACTCAGGAGGCGCGTGATGACGTCACTCGGCAATCATCGGGAATGTTCGTCGGTGTGCCGATGATGCAGTATGGCCCACACCACACTCTTCCCCATTATATTTTTGTTTTCCCACATTGTAATTGTGGGCTAAATCATGGGTTGCGGTTGACAGGTAGCAGATGGTAAGAGATCTAAACAGTACCATCACGATCAAGTCTCATAAATCAGATGTTACAGTGGACACAAGGAAGAGAGTGGAATGAACAAGATGCCAACGGGCCTGTGTGACCGAGCCACAGAGGCAGTTATCACATACGATGGAGATGCTATAAGAACCTTAGAGAATTGTACGTAGCATATCTCAAGGGCCTGCGCGACCAAACCTCAGGAGCTAATTACACACAGTATGGAACATCAAGAAGCTATCCTGACAAGGATAAATCTTTACAAACTGGTGAAACATAAAAGCACAAAGTGGCACGAGCATACTCCAATAGCATTTAACACATGTTACAAATAAAGAATTCAAAGCAATGATTTCAAGTTTATAACCTGTAAATCCAGTGGAACATATACACCAAATTACTAAGTCAGGTGGTAGTAACAGGAAGTTACGAACAATTTATATATACACTATCTCTCTATGCTCTACCCTGTAATATTTTAAGACAGCTAGTACAATTCCATGATATTCTAAGAGACTTCTGGAAAAGCAAGACGGTAATAGAAGTTCGGACAGAATCACACAAGGAGCAGTGTACTCAAAGTTGCAGAATAAGAACAGTTATTAGTAGAGAAGCGGTGCAGACGGGCCCAAGGACCAGTATATTCAAGCCACAAGAGTACCGCTCATCAGACGTGTTTGTAGCCAAGAAGTCATGCAGAGTGACTCAAGGACCAATGTACCCAAGCCGGAAGCGTGTCATGCATGCTGAGCAGAAAATGTGTACTGTACAAGCAGATGAGTATTTACATTGACTACCATGACTATACACAACGATCTACTACAGATGTAGCCAAGTATGTCAGAAAGTACATCACAACAAAACCATTTAAATGATGACCAGACCTGAATTAAATACAAATTTTATAACAATGGCACCTGTGACCCTATGAAGATGAACCGCTAAAACAGGTCATTGGAAATAAAAGCTGTAACATACATGACATATGGGTGTCATCGCCCATTGGGCCGATCAAATATTGCCACACAGTCTTCATATGTCTGTGATGATTACACTATGCTAGTCATGGTCCAAACTAATTATGAACCACGATTTTGCACTGATGTTTAATAGTCAAACTCTGAAGATATGATTTCATCGAGCCAACCAAGCATTGCCACACAGATCACATATATTCAGGTATAATTTCATATCATTTGGAATGTGGAATATTTAACATTGAAAACTCAGGATGTGACAATCTGGACAACAACTGTGTTAAATGTCAATGTCAGCAAACTACAATCAGGTACATGTATTTATTATGCGTATATAACTGATGTAAGGGTAATATAAGTTCTCCACAGGCCACGTTATTCAAGCCTCGTGGAGGATATGATAATGCCATGACTAATTGACCACATGAGTACATGTAATGAAACAAGGTGCTGAACATGATTTCAGTTATTTTTTAACCTTGCTATTTTAGTAACTTGTCCTACTCAGACCTATAGTTATTTACATGGAGGACATCTGAGTTGTAAGGTGTCTCAATTAAGCTTATTGAAACTAAGTTACTAATGGAATACTCCCAGGGCCAGAATAATCAAGCCTCAGGAAAAGTGTTAAACAACCAATAACAAATAAGTATGATAATCGAATAGCATTGGTGGGAATTTGTATAAAATGAGAAATGATTGAATCAATCAATACATATGCATGTGAATAGTTAATAACACCTCGAGGATGTTTACCTGAACATGACCATGATAATTACTATCTACGGGACAGCGTGACCATGCCACAGAGGATATTAAGAGACAGATGTGCATCATCCTCAAGGGCCTGCATGACCAAACCTCCGGAGGTATATGTAACCATGAGAAGGAGTAACTACAAATAGGATCAGTGGACGCAACAGCTAACCAGTGCGTCCCAGCCTACTAGGAAGGACTGGATTTAAGTGATCAAAATATAGAACAACCTGCCCTTCTGAGGGCCAGAGGAAGTGATTAAGAACAGATGCCATTAGAATACACCACAAATTTAGAATAAACAAGTGTGATGAATCGCCAAGGACCAGTTTATTCTAACCTCATGGAGACACATCCAAATTGCCTCATAGTCATAGATTGCATGTGGCCAAGAAGACAGAAGTTATAGAGTGCAAGGTACAGAGGACATGTACAAGTATTTACAAAGAACTATTTCCATCAAGCGAATCTGTTGAATCAGATGAGTGGGTTCCAAGGGCCAGAGGAGCCAAGAAAGTTAGAGGAGAACAGCATATGTGCAATTACCAATAGTATGTCACCATTAACCAGGACCAGATACCAACGATTCATAAATCTGTGATAAGATTTAATTTTTGGCGCTGACACATTGAAATGGTTCAATTTGTCACCAAGCAAAATGCCCAGAAGGTAAGTGGAATTGTATGTACATGAAGAAGCCTGGACACTGTGTTGATCTGCTGAATATATAGCAGGTGGTTCTTCTTTCAAGGACATGCACAAATTTAGACCAGTCATAGTAGAAGGCATATGTTGGAAACACATGCTCAGAAGAGACTGCTGAAATCAGACACCATTGGCCACCAGCTCTTTCGACATAGCTGACTTGACTGGTAGTTCTGTGGATGCAAGATGCAGAGTTGAAGCAACATTAGGCGGCTCTTCTTTGACTGATACTGGCTGCATGGATTTTGATGGCTCAGTCTTGGCCATCTCTAAATGACACTGTATGGGGCCTATATCAGGAGGCCGCTCTTTCAGTGGTATAGGTGTCAGTAACCTAGCCATTTTCTTTTAGCATGGCTCAAACTGCCGCATGAAAGACCTCAATAAAGATTTAAACTCATTATCAGATCGTTCTTCCTTCACTGACCCAAAGGCTAGTGGTTGGGAAGGAAACAGATCAACTGATAGGGCCTGAGGTTAGTGCATCAGGGGAAAGGAATGAAGTAGGTAAACATTTGATGTCTGACATAACGTGATCCATGCTGTGTGGCATTGCCGAGGCATGTGTTGATGAAGGCATCACAGCGGGTATGGTAAGCTTAGATTCACAGAATGAAGTGGAAGGTGGTTTCTCAGATCTGTGCTTCGATACCATGCGCTGCTGTCAATGTTTCATGATCATAAGCATAGCTACCCTCCGATTATCCATACCTCGTAGAAAACTCTCAACTGCAATGCTTTCATGGACATCATCTGGAGCGTTGGGATAGGCATCAACGGTCATGCCATCTATCAGGTCGGCAAACTCGACCAAGGAGAAATCACCTTGTTCTATGGCCAGCAACATGCAACGTTGACACTACATATCCTCAAACCAGTCACTGATCTGCATGATGCCCACTTACGTGGAAATAGCTTGAGCATGGACACCAATAATGCAACTTTTCCCTTCAATCAAGTGAATGAAGCAATTGTGATGGTATTGGAGGAAAGAAGCCATTCTAAGCAATGGGACACGAGGAGTAAACAATAGATATTCACATTCACCAACATAGGTATTCAGTCAAATTAAAATCAATAGAGAAGGACGAATGAAAATACAGGGTGTATGTGAAAACACTAATTGCCCACGGTCACCTCACATCTCATGTCACGAACAAATTTATCAAAGTAAACTAGAAATAGTGTCCATGGATTGGTCTAGCTAGACACATTAATAATCAAAAAGCAAGGACATCTCTACAATAACAATACAATTATATATAAACACTTTGAAAATAATGTTATGACGCCTTATTATAGAACATTGCTACATGTAGTCATCATAATTTAGATTTAATTGACTGGTCAAACCACTTCTAACAGTAACAAAGTCATTATAAATCAGCACTGTTACTTAGTGAGAGCCCTGATGCAAATGCACTTGAAAATCACTGAGAGCATTTGGATATTAAAAGTCAGATATCCTCATGAGCATGCCAATTTTTGGAGCTTGTGAAAAATATCAGTGCCTTGAATATTTTTAAACCCATAGTTTGTTGATTTTTATCTTATACCATGGCATAATACAAATGCAATTCCAGAATCATGGTCATTGAATGTTGATAAATAGCAGCTTCATTCAAATTCAATTATTTTATAATAATGCACGTATGTGTACCGGTCTATTATTTAACATATTAGAATGCGGGCAGCCTAACCTCAACGAGGGCACTCTGTTTTAATTTTAGCATGCTCTGATTGCACTCACCTCAAAATGCTAAGTTACAGCACTCTTAATGATTTTTATTGGAAATATTTTATTCTCATCTCAGTGCAGGGATTGATTGAGTGAATAATACTACTTGAAACCCGAAATGTCACATTTCCGTGAGAATTTTACTTTGAACGCTTGAATTTGAACAAACACACATTTTTCTATCGTGAAAACATATTACGGTATAATTTACATTCTAAGCAGTGTGTTTAGTAGCACATGTTTCAATAAATTAGAAATTATATTACCTGTCAATGGTAGTTGGTAGTAATAAGGATTATGTGTGTCTTACTGTAGAATTTACTTTGAATGCCCCATTTCATGTGCTTAATTGCAGCAGAGAAATGTAACTTTATTGGACACAAATTACTACAAAATATTTTGACATTGCCTTCAATTAGAAACTCGATTTTATTTCAAGACTAGAGAATTTGTCAAAATATTTATGAACAGTACCAAAATCGTGATTTCAACATATAGATATTACTTCTCTACGACTACAATATTTAAGAAACAAGAATAAAGAGAAACATGTGGATGTCAATAAAGCAATTACTGGCAAAAGTCTCAAAATCACATGTCAAGATGGCAGAAAATTTAAGTGACAGAGAGAAAAGATAGAGATAAATAGAACTGCAACCGTTTCCTTTCTTTTTTTAATTTAATTAATAACGGGCATCATCGAATTTGTCCTGACACCAATGTAGTGCTTTTGCAACACGTATTAATATATCACAATATAGTATTAATTGAGATATACCATTGTCCTCGAACACAGCTGATATAGCTCGCCCACTCAGTAGGCAATTCAGATATTGTCTGCTTTGTGGACTCGAGAGGCACGTGATGACGTCACTCAGCAATCATCGGGAATGTTCGGTAGTGTGCTGATGATGCAGTATGGCCCGCACCACACTTATATGAAGGGGGCAATACAGGTTTGAATGTACTTATATGGTGCTACATTATGTAAACTACAGAATAACCCACTTGGATAAAAATACATAATTAATTGATTACTAAATTGTGACGTGAGCGACATGCTATAGGGGGAAAACTGAATGATCTAGGTATGATGAGACTGTAGATGGGTAAGTGTATCTACAATATAGACACAAACCTATACAGTAGGCACTGGGTTTAGCAGAGGATGTAATAAATAGGGAAGAAATAGTGTTTGCACCATCTGTGAATGCCTTTAAGAACCGACTGGATAAACATTGGAGGACACAAGAAATCGCCTATGATGACTTCAAAGCATCAACAGGAAGCGGAAGAAATACAAGAAAATTCACAGATGAGGAAGAACTGGAGTCTGGTGGAGAGGACCTTACAGGACATGTACAAAAGATAAACCTTACGTAACCTTAAGTAAAACAGATCTGATCCTGATTAGTTATGGCGACACGTCCACGTGGCATTCTTTCGCCGCAGTGCAAATGAACTGTGTCAGATGGTTCGCCTGTCAACAGGAGGAATATACGAACAGCAACTAACATCCGAACCGAAACCGAAACCACACAATCCCAGTTTGAAACTGAAAGTGGTTAAGTAAACTAATGCTTGGAGAAGGGATTATAAGTAAAAATTAGCCAGTTTTGTTAATGCAACAATGTGTTACAATGCGTTCTGTCGCTGGAGCCTAAACCTTATTTATTTTTACAAACAAAATAAAAATACCAGTTTTCGACCGTAACAGTTACCTATTTTCGTATGTCGTTCAAGTTCAAGTTCAAGTTCAAGTTCAAGATTATTTATTTTGATATAGAATATACATTTACAGTTTCACAACAGGTAGTCCACCAAAGGCAGAGCCTATGTGGCGGTGGACCCCTACATATAACATATAACATATAACAACAACAGTATAGGACATGAGAATACTGAATACATACGGTTAACATGTTATAGTCCTATATATACATATAGTTAACTGTCTCGCTGCCAAGCCTCTGCAGTCTACATTTTCCATGGAGCCTAACTCAGGGTATGCTGAGTACCTCTAAAACAATTTGACCGAACGTTGTCGGTGGCTAAGCCACAAGGGTGACAAGCAACTTTCAGTCAAATTTTTTCTAAAATACTCAGCCAATCCAGAGTCATTGCCAATTGGAGTTATTGTCCGCTTCCAGCAGTCCAACAGTTAATAGACGTATGACAATTTACATTTTTACAGGGAAAGACATGACAGAGGGATGTGTGCTTATCTTGCTTAAGTTAATAATTCTATATTACATATTCTTATTATCAATGACAAAGTATTTTTTAGGCTGTGATGGTAGAGTTAGTTGTTTGGTAGTTACCATTATGACAGATATTCTTCTTATTATTAATATTATTATTATTATTATTATTTGTTCTGGTGACTGGGTGCAAGTATGAGAATAGCATGCCATGATGGTGTGTGTTTTCCAGAGTCTAGTAGGTTTCTATAATCTTCTTTTTGATATTCTGCTTAAAGTACTGTAGCTTTATGATGTCTGTGCGTGTGCTTGTGTCTGTATTATTCCATAACTGAATTGCTTTGTATGAGGGTTTTTGGAGGTTATCTCTTGTTCTTGTGTTGTGAGGATGCAATTGTGTATTGAGCATAAAAATGTTAGATAAGGATGAGGGTAAGTTGCCATTGTGGAAGTCCCTTAAGATTGTGTATAGTTGGAGCCCTCCTATGTCCTCAAGTTTTAAGACCTTTTCTGATTTAAAGATATCCTGGCCACCTGCTGTTTGTGAAAATAGTTTAATAGATTGCTTTTGCAGAGATTTTAGTTTTTTTAGTCTAGCTTGAGATGTATTAGTCCAGATAGCATTGCAGTAGGTGATGTGAGGAAGTATCATTGTGCAGTACAGGGTTTTAATAATATTAGGTGTTAGATAGGGTTTCAGTCTGCGAATGATGCCAATGCTTTTTGCTACCCTGGTAGTAATAATTTCAATATGCTTCTCCCATGTTAAATTTTTGTCCAGATATACTCCTAAAAACTTAGCATATTGTGCTTCTTGAACTATCTGGTTGTCGATATAGAGGTTTGGGAGAGCTATTTCTTTTAGTTTCTTAGATTTTGTGAATAGTATACAGGGCATAATTTAGAATTTGATATTTGCATAGCAGGTATTGCTATGCAAATTATAAATTGTATAGTAGTCGACATAAATGTATAGCAGTTAACTCTTTTACGGATAAATTCCCTTTATATCAATCTCAGAGCAAACAAACAGGAAAGCTGTTGAATATTTTGAAATTAATATGACTGGAAGCCATTGCTGCCTAAGGCAGCAATGGCTTCCATTCATATTAATTTCAAAATATTCAACAGAATATGCTATACATACGACATAGTACAGAATTTACTTTTTCAGGGGTTTGTTGTTGAAAGTGTTAATAATAGAACTTAAGAAAATCAATAATATATTGCAATCCCGTAAAAAATTTGCATAGCAGATATAGCTATGCATGTTGCAGAATGTATAGCAAATGCCTAAATATGTGTAGCAAATTGAGATGCGATACCAGATAAATTATGCCCTGGTATATAATTAGTTTTTGATACATTTAAGGACAATTTGTTTACTTTAAACCAGTCTATTAATTTTGCCATTTCATTATTGACATTTTTGTATAGAATTTCTATATCCTTGTGGCTGCAGAAAGCATTTGTGTCATCTGCAAAAAGTATTAGTGAGAGATGTTTGCAGACTTTGGGTATGTCATTCATATATAGGAGAAACAGCAGGGGCCCAAGAACTGAACCTTGGGGAACACCACAAACTATAATTTTGTATTCAGAGATAGCCCCATTGAATTGTACACACTGTTCCCTGTTTGACAGGTAACTCTGTATCCAGTTCAATGCAGTACCTCTTATTCCATAGTATGCAAGCTTTTGCAGTAAAATTGTATGATCAATTGTATCGAAGGCTTTGGAAAGATCCAAGAATACACCTAGCATATGTTCATTATTCTCAAGGGAGGTTGATAATTTTTCTATCATATCCACAATGGCAAGCATAGTAGAGTGTTTTTCTCTGAAACCATATTGAGAAGGATATACGTTGAATACGTATACTGCTGTCCTTCTGAACACCACCCGTGTGCCATAAAAAGTTGAGGAGTTTGCATCATTATTAGCGTACCTGGCCATGGCGACCATCTGGAGTGTGTCCTGCCGTCAACCATTGATTTAAAATGCTACTCGATCAGTAATCGCTTGGCGGATTTCAACCTCATTTTATTTTGCTGGAAGTACCCTACTGGTGTAGAATTCAGAAATTTTATAGAGAATTTTGATGCTAACTTATATACAGAATTCTGATTTTGTTTCATTGTGGTGCAGGCCATGGTAGAAGATCTATGCCGGGAGCCAGGGACCTGATCTGAGTACAGCGAGACATTTTACTTTGTTTGGGGGATGTGTTAGCTTATCTCTGACTTGCACTGTATTGATGTGCATTTAAAATAATTAACCAGTAGGTGGATTTCAACTTAATATGGCTGTAAGGACCCTATATTTACATAACAAAAGATAGGATATTGTCATCGGAGTGGTAAGGGTTAAGCTCTTAAATCTAACGGTTTTGAGGAGATTTAATTAATCAACAGTTAAATCATTCAAGAACAAACTAGATATCAAAGTAAGAACTTTTGAATTGGACCGATCAATCCATACTACAACAAAAACTCTGAGGCAATAACGAGTCAATGGCTTATGCCTCGTAAAATGATGATGATGTGGGGGTTAGGCTTTTGGACTTGTATACAGAACTTTGATTTGTCCACTTTTCCGGTGGCCATCTTGCATTTTTCGAAACTGTTTGGAAATCAGTTAAAAGGCTACTTCTCATTAATCACTGTATGATTTCAACCAAATGCGATGGTGGGTGGACCCTAGATGCCAGGGTAGGCTTCAGAACTTTTATACAGAATCTTGATTGGTAAATTTTTCGGGTAGCCATCTTGGATTTTCTAGAAATCCTTTAAAACACTACTCTTCTTTAATCAATGGACTGATTTCAACAAAACTTGTGTGGAATTATTCTATAGTGATCAGCTTCAAGAGTTCCAATGAGAAATTTGATTGCTTGATTTTTTTTTCACCCGCTATCTTGGACTTTCCTAAAAATGTTCAAATATCTTAAGCACTCCTTATTTCAATGAAATCTGCCTGGAGGGATCATATTGTCATATGCTTCCGAACAGGAATTGATTGGTTAATGTTTTCTGTCGCCATCTTGGATTGTACAAAATTTTTCCAGAAGCCTAAGTCATTACTACTTCTTAATCAATGGCTCGATTTCACTAGATGGCGATAGGGTTCAAGATATGAAATGAAAGTTTTGATTGGTCAAGTTTTTTTAACAGCCGTCTTGGATTTTTGAAAAATTATCCATATGTCTATTTAAATGCAAATGGTTCAAATACTAATGGTCCATGTGAGCATCACAGGCCCTTGTTACCAGTGTGATTAGATATAAATAATGCTAGTCAGAGTCTGCTTATACTCAGCCATCCCCGGTGACATATATTTGGACAGGCTGCCAAGAAATCAGACTTCAAACATACATGACCGATCAGACCAGTTTTTGAATATGCAACTAAAGTTTGGGACGTTATCAAAAAGTTCTTCAGGTTGAACTAGAAAATGTGGAGCTAGATTTATCACCTCAAACTATAATCATGAAATATGATCAGAGTTGCCCTTATGCATCCTTTTGCGCGTATTTACGCATACAAATGGCAGATGGACGCATAAAAATTAACCCTCTGCGTCCCCGAGGACGCACGAAGGACGCAGTGAAAAAGTGTAACAGAAACTGGTAACTTTGCGTGTGCTTAATTATCGATTATATTATGTGTGTGTATATTTATTTGTGCATGTTTTTACTTTAAGAAATATACCTAATGCATTGTGTGTTCAATAAAAACGAACTTACTGTGTTGTTTAAGACTATGATTTGTTGTATGTTTTCTTGCACAACTCAAAGTTGTTAATGCCCATAAATCAGATTCAACCACCACATTTAATTGTAAACACAATCCCCAAATCATCCTTAGTATTCTATTTGATCTAATTTTGATAAATAATGAGTTTACAAGCCCGATGTTAGTCGCCTTGTTTGGCCTACAAATTGCAAAAAATACCCGCCGTGTTTCTGTCTGTTGTGCTAAACGTCAGTGTGACGCGTCAGTATTTGATTGGATAACGGCGGAATCTCCCTCTAGAGGAACTCATGCTTGGGAAATTCAATACAACTGATCAAGCGTATACAAACGTGTCTGGGCATCTTAACCGTTTCACAGCTCAGAACATTTGACAGATCACAAAGTTGTTATAACTAATATGCTGAATATTTTGAAATTAATTTGCGCATGCCTACTTTCCTAAAGCAGCAACGACTACAGCCAAAATATGTTTTTCCATTTACTTATCAAAATATCTAAATGGATGAAGGAATATATGGAAGATATTGTGATATCTTTTACATTTGAATGGTCATTTGACGGATTAGCGGCAGTGTCTGTGTATTGCTGTTTGAATAACGGTATCAATAAGCGCTATAAGCCGTCTTTTATTTAGCAATAGCAGCTGATTGATTGACTGATGGATAAGTGTTTATAATGTTTAACAATACTCGATCGTTAGGTGTTCCCAATTTCTCAACTCAAAAGCTCATCCCAGCAACGATGTTCAACGATATCGTAATTTTTCCAAACAGCGTATAGCTCAAAGCTCCCTGATACAAGCGTCCTTATTGGATACACGCTAATGCATTATCTATGCTTCAACCAATCAGCAATCGCGTTACATAGTTACTCCCTATGAATTAGACATATCAGGTTGTTGGCTGATATATTTTCACTAATTACGCATTTTAATCTGATTTATACAGATTATTTTTTATAAATTATTGTTTTGTCTGATCTTAGCCTATGTATTCCACTATATTTAGTCATTCCAGTTACATTATAAAAAATATACGCGCGCATTATATCGAAGTAGGTTAAGTCGTCCTTGAGCAAACTCGCCACAGATACTCGTAATTTTTCAATTCGTCCAAAGTCAAGTTAGGGTTTTATAGAAAAACTAATGCAGTGGTCTTAGCTAATTACTAATATAGTGGTCTTTGGAAATGTTAATCATACAAGGTTGTCAATGTAGGTTGGTTGGTTTATCAGACAACAAACAAGTACAGTGCTTTAAGTTATTGTTTATTGATATGCAGTTCAAATGTCATTAATTAAATATACAATGGCCATTTCAATATATCAATTTTAGCCACGATTGTAGATCACAGAATACATATTTTAGAAAATTTACCACTGGAATGACTGACACTGTTTAGAGCCAGTCATTCCAGTGTTAAACTTTCAAAAATAGGTATTTTGGTGGTCTACAATAGTGGCCAAAAGTGTTAAGTGCTAAAGGTTAATAAACTATGCATAGTTAATATTCTCTATATACACATTAACATTATTTACACAATGTCATACCTAGTGCTTTCAACATGTTTAATAAAGTGCTTTATAATTAGATCAATGTGTTGTGTTTATTTTAAGAAAAAAGCATGGGACCCCCATATTTCAGATGAGGACCCCATCGGACCCCCAGATTTTACAGTGGGACCCCCAAATCTGAGTGTGAGGTCCTTGGGACCCCCAAAAATCAGATGTTGTGGGCAACACTGAATATGATGCTTCCTTTTGCTGCGTCAGCATCAAATTAACTTAACCCTTTAACCCCCAAATTTGTTCAAAGAAATTTCAATGTTCTCATAGAAAATTTCCATTTGCAGACTAAGAGAAGACTATTTTTGAAAATTTTACTACTGGAATGACTGACTCGATTATCGTGCCTGTCATTCCTGTTGTATATTTTCAACCACCGCTGGCCATCTTGAAAATTGGTTTCCGCACGATAACTCTGCTATCGTTTATCGGATCACAGCCCTCAAAATTTCAAATATTTGCGAGACCCATTTTTGGGGGCCGTGTTTTCAGGTCTGCGTAACCAATTGTTCGGTTGCGCAAAATCAGTTTGCGTAACCAATTGGGTGCGCAGATTTGTTACGCCATTTTTTATCCAAATCTGCTTTATCTGAACATATTTCATCTGTATATTAAGTTAATAATGAATTTAAAGTGCATGTTGCTGAGTTATCATTATCATATTGATTACAGCATGGACTTATCCACCAATTACCTAATTTACAGATAAAATATGTTTAGTTACTCAACCATTGACCTCATAATCAATTACATCACATATAGGTTGATGTCACCAGTCACTATTATAATTGACAGACAATACTAACTCTCATAGTAGTCTGTCAGTAAGTATTAATTGTATGTCTTTGCAATTTAATAAACATTCTGTTGATTGTTTTGAGGGGAAGTTTGTTTCAAAGTATTCACCAAGTTAGCTGTACAGTTACCATGAAATTGAGATTCTGGGACAAAGCTTGGAGCATAGCTTAGCTAGAGATGGGTGGAGAATAACTAAATGTGGATTCCTCCATTGTGATATAAGTACTGTAATATTTCTCAAGTAAATTTGTCAAAAAGCAGATTGAGTTTTTGTTTTATGTCCATTCATTCGTTCCATTTCCAGACCAAGAAGAATATTTTGGAAAATTTACCCCTGAAATTACAAGCTCGATAACCGAGCCAGTCATTCAGTGTTAAGTCTCCAAAAACAATACTCCTTTGGCCTGCAAATGTACATTTTCCCTGCCAAAATATCGGTATTCATATGACAACACTCATTGGTAACATCTTTCCAGCTTGCAACAATTTCAGGGTTCATACACCTTGGGCACAATAAAATTCCATACTTTTTCCAAACATATATTTCAAAATTCCAGACCCACTATAATAATTAGTGACTAATGACCCAATATTTATAAATATCTTAACACCCTCCTCCCACCCCACTACAAAAACAAAGAATTGAATATCTTACATTGTTGTGGCTTACCTAGTTGAGCAACCGTCTCCAGCCCACCCACCACCACCTTGAAAGCAATGGCTTCCAGTCATATTGTTTTCAAAATATTTAAAAGAATATGCTTTCATTTGTAAAGAATTCCACCTGTATCAAAGAGCTAGCGTCTTAATTGACCCAAACCAACAGGGGTTGAAATGTTTATAAAATTGTACCTGTGACGGGTAGATTTTTTTGTAACTGTTACCAAATATTTGCACTTGTACAAGCTAGGGTTAGGGTTAGGGTTAGGGTTAGGGTTTGGTTTCTAATATAAAACAATAACCCGCAACTCCGCCACAATAAAAAGCGTAACCAGCTCGAAGGCATTTAGTAGATAGCTTGACCCTTGTTAACTTGTACACTTTAAACTGACAATTTAGTGCAAATGCGATTTACTTGAAAATAAGAGTTACTACGCACCGGTTTTCCTGACATATAGTCCTGTTTTCTCGGTCGCTCCAAAGCAATGAACCACTTAAATATTGGGTGGTATTACTGTCAGACCCTTCCAATAATAATATATTGGGTCATATAACCCGTCAAAGTGGGAGCTAACATATTGCTTTACTGCGTTTAAAAGCGGCACAGTGACTAGATTTTTCGTTCGCCATTAGCCATCAATATTAATCGTGAGAGTCGCGCAGAGATTGGTTGAAATAAATCATGTGATTAATTCGTTATGAATGACAATGAGGCACGTGATCAAAATTTTACTACGATAGTAGTTTTCATTCATGCCTATTGAGATCGGATATCCCGCGAGCCAATCAGAAACTATGAGTGCGCATTATCGATTGTTATTAACTACGCGAGACATTTCTCATTACCGATGTATTAGCAGACCCCCCCCTCTAGGCTGATTCGTGACATAATTTTTATTGTTGAGACTACTAACCGGGATCGTGGCGTTCTGTAAGAATGGAATGTTTACGTTTTTGGAAGCGTTTATTTACGAGAATCCAGTTGGATTCCCGTATTTTTCAATTTCGGGAATATTACGAGAATCCCGTCGAATTTCGAGGCCTGAATTATTGTGTGTCATACACACTGACACAGTAGCTAGGATCTATGAATGTAACAGTTTAATTTAACAGATAAATTCTTAAACAGCTGTCTCTACAAGCCAACTGAAACTTAAGGAGAATATACTGTGAGACTCACTCAACAATGCATGTCTTCCTATGTTATATCGGGATCCAATTGCGTATATAAAATGATAAATACATCGGGAACATGCCAGCCGACGATTGCACGTACTTGCATGCAACGGTTTATAATTGAAGAGTCCGTTGTTGATGCATAACGTGTAGCGAGACTAGTAATGCTAGCGGAAATACACTGGAAGTTTGTCTCTGACACATGCGCGCTGTCGCTTATTTATAGAATTTGACAGACAGATGTCATCGATCCTTTAGATGTTTGAAAATGCTAAATTCCGTTGTAAATAGCATGCTTCATATCAAAAAGTTGTTGAAACTTTTCTGTTTTCCACGATCAGAGATAACTACCGTTCTGGGATTTGTCACTTACGAGACCATTTTTTCGTTCACGGTAAATTTACTTCACGTGACCGACACATGAACGAAACGATCGTTCGCACCAAATTTTGAGTGCTGGATCACTTTGAAACTGGATAGGGTGATTTGACTCAGTCTGAGGAAGAAACCTGTCGAAATTGACGGTGATTCGAAATCCAAGATGCCAGCCACCGGCGGCCATCTTGAAGATTTGTTTCCGCATGATAACTCTGCTATCGTTCGATCGCTTTGAAACTTCATCGAATGATTTGACTAGGTCTGAGGAAGAAACCTAGCTAAATCGACGATGATCCGAATCCAAGATGGCCCAAAAACCACTGGTGCCCATCTTGAAAATTGGTTTCCGGTATCCGTTTATCGGATAACATTGAAACTTGAGAGGATGACTGATCTAGGTATGGAGAAGAAATTCCTATTTTCTGAAAGCTCTCAGTCATTGGTTTTTCATCATGGCAGCGTATTATGCGCCGTTTGAGGAGCTCTTGTTAAGTTGTGAAATTGAAATAGAGGGACGAGTCCCCAATGCAAATTCACAACTTAAATTTTTTAATTAATTTATGTGCAATGAAATCATCATATGTTATGATTTATTTCGTTTCATTTAATCTAGGCCCACATTTTAAGCCTCTAAATGTAGTTAAACACATATTTTCTGTCATTTTGCTGTGAATATGTACCTTTAATGTATGTAAACCAAGCTAAGCTCGACTTACAAAAATACTCTTTCTAACTTTGAGTTATAGACCTATGGAATATCCTCTCACCACATGTCGTTGAAGTCCAAACAGTAATATCTTTTGAAGCCATGCTTGATAAGTTATAGAAGACTCAACCGTTATATTATGATTACCTCGCAGCCGATAGCCTAATATAAAGCCAAATTCTTGTAGGGTATTGATTCGAAACTCATGAAACATTATCTAGGACAACTTGAAAAAGCTATGGTATCCATCTTTGATGACCTAATTTTCATGAAAACGACTACTTCTGAATCGCGGAAGGGATCAGGCCGAAAATTGCAAAGTATGATTAGGGACTAAGGACCCTTCAAGTTTGTTCAAGGGAAGTTGGTATGTTAAGGAAATGACTGCTATCGACCCATCAGAATTCAGTGTCTTGGTGACGGTGGTTTTATATAGATTTTTTAGAATCCTGATTTAAAATTTTCCACCTTCAAAACCGGCAGATAAACAAGCGGATGGCCATCTGGGATTTTTTCCAAAAACTCATTAAATCAGTGGAAAATGGAAAATGTCTTCTCGAGAAACAGTGGACTGATTTTAACCAAATTTGGTAGGACACATTCTTGTTCTTGTTAAAATTCTGTCCAAAATCTTATGCTTACTTGAAATGCCTATGTTCAAGTGAGATATATCCCTTATAAGCCTCTGGTTCTGATAATTATTTTATTCTCAGTATTTACCAAGCAGTGGACCTTTCCAGTTTTAGCTATGCCCCGCCCATCTTTAGCTAAGCTCCACCCATACCTCGCTCGTGTTGGGATCGATCGATCTTTGAACTCCCTGACTATTAATTTGCAGAAAACTACAGGTAAGCTGTTGAATATTTTGAAACTAACTTGACTGGGTGCGGCAGAAACAGCGCCCAGTCAAATTAGTTTCAAAATATTCAACTACATGTTTCTTAAATAGCAAAAACATACAAGTCATACAACGTGTCGGACTATTAAGCGTTAAAGACGGGCTTAATCAAATCATTCATGACGTGATTATGATGTCAGCGTACACACCGTGTAGTTGATTATGGCGTCATATGATTGAGTGAGGAAATGGATTCATGAATTACTGTGTGCTGTTTGATTCCGATATGTATCTCTTATTTTCAGGGTTCTGAGAAAACCAGGAGGAATGAAAGGAAGAACAGTTTTTCCAATCCAGAAAACATTGAAAAGTAAGTGTTATAATTCACAAGAATTGGTTCGCATTTATCCAATTAACCTACATTTATGCCGTCGTCGCAATACAAATACATGCTTACCATCAAGCAGGCCATAGTTACTTCCCTTTATTCACATTTAAAGGGAAGTAACTATGACCTGGTAAATATGCATCTATGTTGTCTCCCCTGTAATAGAATTTCATAATAATTGAACATTTGATAGTAAGTATGCAGACTTTCACCCTTTAATAGTCAAATTTGTTAGAAAAAAATCTAATTATTTCCTTATTAAATGTCCATCTGCAGGTGAAGGGAAGAGTATTTTTGAAAATTTACCAAGTGGTAAATTTTCAAAACTACTCTTTTTACCTGCAGATGGACATTCGTCCAGACTCCTGCAAAGGCCTGTTTTGGAAAGCTTGACCATTAAAAGGTTAACCACTCTTTTGGCACCAGTGCCTCAAAACAATAAACATGCTATCCAATCAACCCTTTAATGGTTAAAATCTTTAAAAAAAACCTTATAACGAAAGTCAATTTGTAGTCCAAATGAAGAGTATTTTTTGTAAATTTCATGGGATTTACAAAAGTAACTTTCTGTTGACAAGAAGATGGATACTTCTTGTGACCATTACAGCGGCCATTTAGGAAAGCCTTACCATTAAGGGGTTAATCGTCAAGAAAATCAAACTTGGCTTTGACAGGGTTCATGTGTAGGCCAAGAGAAGACTATTTTTGAGAATTTACCACTGGAAAGACTGGCTTGTTTATAGAACCAGTCATTTCATTAGTAAATTTAAAAAAAAATGGAAATTCCTCAATTATATTGTTATATTGTAAGAGTTCCCCAGATAGATTAAAATGTGCATGGTTTCTGAGAGAAAATAATGTGTAATTGAACAAGGGGAATAACTCCTTGAACGGATAACTTGAAATTGAGTTGTCTCCCATAAAACTTTGTCTAGTGTGAATAGTCCAGCTATACTCTTATGATTACTATAGAATGAAGTCTCCTATTGATATTAATGATAGATGATAATGTTAACCAATTGACCTGCAGATTTGTTCAAAAATATTTTAATTTTCTCATGGAAAATGTTTGATTTGCAGACCAAGAGAAGAGTATTTTTGAAAATGTATCATTGGAATGACTGGCTCTGTTATCGAGCCAGTCATTCCAGTGATAAATGTTCGCAAACATTTTTTTCTTGGTCTGCAAATGGACATTTCTAAGTGAACTGCATAAGCTGGTTTTTTTTTACCAGCTTGAACGTTAACGGGTTAGCCCAAATTATCACCATTATATGCTTGTGAATCAAGGGCAGTAACTGCTGTCCAGTTGTAGGCAAATATGCTCTTGTGTTATCTCCCCTAAATTAGAATTTGATCATTGTTTGGTTGGTGACAAGCATACTGCTTATAACTATTATCCTATTTGGGTGTGAACAGGTCGCTTTCCGGTTCTTTCAAATGTTCAGCTAGGGTTATTGTTGTAAAATTGTTCTAATTAATGTTGGGGCATAATTTATCTGGTATCTCATCTCAATTTGCTACACATATTTAGGCATTTGCTACACATTCTGAAACATGCATAGCTGTATATGCTATGCAGAATTTGTATGGAATAGCAATTTATTATTGATTTTCTTAAGTTCTATTAACTCTTTCAATGACACATTCCTGAAAAAGTAAATTCTTTACTATGTACAGTCATATTAATTTCAAAATATTCAACAGCTTTCCTATTTGTTTGCTCTGAGATTGAGATACAGGGGCGTTATCAGTGACCAATCTTGGGTGGAAGCATGCCGGTGGGGTCTAAAAGATGCATACCAATTTTGGGGTAAAAATATAAAATGGAACAGCTTTCAGCAACATTGTTTTCAAAATAGCAATTTTTCAATAACGTTGCTTCTACTGGATGGATCTTGTCCAAACTTGGCTGGAAGCTTGCTCATTTGGTCCCAAAGACATATGCCAATGTTGGGGTCAAAATCTAAAATAGGCTTGCGCAATTATGTGATTAAATCGAAAATCGCGATTATTTTTTAAATCCTGAATTTATATGATTACGAAATAATCGAATAATCATGAAAATAATTCCACTGCGTTAAATATTACAAAATCTACCGTTTATTTAAATTTTGCTCAGCTAATGCATGTCCATTTGCAGGCCAAAAGAAGACTATTTTTGAAAATGTATCATTGGAATGCCAAAAATAGTCTTCTTTTGACCTGCAAACGAACATTTCTAAACACCACTGCAGCTTTTGTCATTGATATACCGTTGTTGTTATATCAGTGTAATTTGTAACCAGGCCGATTAATCGAGTAATCATGATTATTCTTAAATAATCGATCGCGATCACTCAAAGTAATAATCACGCAAGCCTAATCTAAAATGCAACAGCTTTCAACAACATTGTTTTGTAGATAGGCACGTTTGACCCCATGGCGGTCTGATTGAAAAATATATCAAAGATGTGGATATTATTACTACTTAGCACAGCCACAGATCCCCCAAATTTCTGGTACCGATATGTGGATGACACTTTCACATGCCTGCACCTCTACAACATCCAACCTTTCACTGATCACCTCAACAGCATCAACCAATGCATCCAATTCACCAGCGAAGTCGAAGAAGGTGGCCAGATTGCCTTCCTGGACGTCTTGGTACATGTCAGTGATTTCGGAACCACCAAACTTACTGTGTACAAAAAATCCACACACACAGATCAATATCTAACTTTTCACTCTAATCACCATTTGGAACACAAAAGGTCAGTCGTCAGAACTCTATTTCACTGCGCAGACTCCATCATCACAGAAACATCAGACAAAAAAGAAGAACATCATCACATCCAACAGTCTCTCCTAGCTAACGGTTACACTTCGTGGATGAGAAAACCACCTCCCCCACCTCATAATAAACCACCAGATATCGAAAAACTTCCACTAGTCGGACTTCCGTACATCCAAGGCCTATCAGAACACCTTGGCAGACTCTTCAGAGAACACCACATCAAAACCTACTACAAGCCCGTCAACACCTTAAGATCACAACTAGTAAGACCCAAAGATAAACTGACCACAGATTGAACGTTCTGGAGTCATCTACAAGATTAAATGTGACCAATGTGAGGGGACATACATAGGCAAAACCAAAAGGCCTCTCAGCAACAGAGTCAAAGAACATCTTAAAATCAATTCCAACTCAGCTGTGGCAGAGCATACAGAATCCACTGGCCACGTCATCCCCGCCAGCAGTGCCTCGGTCATTAACATTGAGACCAACTTATTCAAACGGAAGGTTAAAGAGGCCATAGAAATCTACAAGCATCAACCAACCATGAACAGAGACGAGGGCTACCATATACCAGCAGTCTACCAGTCCATGCTGTCACGTGACTCCACAAGAACTGACCAGAAAGACGTTGCCAGCGACCGTCAGTTAATGCTAAAGAAGTGACCGAGATGGTCACGAAAGCGACACTCAAACAATTTCTACATCCCGGAGAGGTAACTAATTTTTCGTTATTATGAATCATCCTGGGATCGGGACCAACTTTTTCGGAAATAAAATGTAGCATGCTTGGCGGCCATATTGGGTTTATTTATTTATTTGATGGATTTTTAAGCCGAAATTGGTTTTATATAGACTTTAGGCTATTCTGATATCAAATTTGGCATTTTTGAAACTGTCAGATGAATGGTTTGGTAGCTGTTTTGGATCTTTTTTTCCAGCAAATGTTGTATACTAAAGCAAGAGGAAATTGTAATGTCTTCTCAGGGACCACTGGGACAATTTTAAGTATATTTGGCAGAAAGCATCCTTAGGTCATAGTGATATAGGTTTGTTCAAACGAAGCCGGTTGGCCGATTTGGCCGGCAGCCATCCTAGATTATGGTCGATTATTAGAAAGTAAAAAAAATCTCCGAAACCGCTTGGTGGATCGATTCAAGACTATACAACATCATCTAGGGCAACCACTTAACCAAGTTTGTTCGAGAGAAGTTGATTTACCAAATTCTGCGGTCGCCATCTTGGATGACCTAGGTTTCATGAAAACTACTTCCCCAGAACCTCCAAACGGATCGGGCTGAAATGTGTGAGATATGATCAGGGACTAAGTAAGGGCCATTAAAGTTTACTCAAGGGAACGTGATACGTCATGAAACATGGTCGCTGTCTTCTGATCACCTCCTTAGGGTTCTACTTATAGCCGATGGCCTTTTTAGTTGAAATGCCTACATGTACACTGATGGGCAAAAAAACCTGAGGCAAACATGATTTATCATATTTTTTATAATTACTCTTTCATGTTAATAAATACAGGTGAAATAAGCGACAATTTTACATAATATTGTATGCATTGTCTGTGTGCAGGGTACCTTTTAGTATGGGGTAGCCTTTCCCTTATTTTTTTGGTCTCAAAACTCACCCATCTGGGCAAGCTGTCTGAAAGCTTTTTGCATTGTGCTGCGTCAATGCTGTTCCATTCATGTCTGACTACTTTCCACTGCTGAGTGAGCTAATTTGCATATCAAAAGCCATCTACTGAATGGATTCTTGTTCTTTATTAGACCTACATGCATAACACAAATAGTGTGTCTCTGTGTTCAGGATTTAAAGTGAATTAACGAACCAAACTAGCAAGCTAGTTGAGTTACGCTGACTGAGGTGACAAGACATTAGCCATTTCTGTAATCTCTGTGTATTACCACACTGTGCTTGAAGAGTGAAGTTGTTATTTTTGATTCAAAATGTCTTCAAAAAAGGGTAAATTCTATGTACCTGTTGAAGTGAAAAGCCATATCGCAGGTCTTCGTCAAGCTGGAAAGTCACATCCTGAGATTAAGAAAATTCTAAAGTCTGAGGATATTCAGATTCCACTGTCTACAATACAGAGAATTGGCCACACATTTCAAGTGACAGGTTTTGTTGCCTGGAAAGCATGTTCTGGACGCGCTAAAGTGACAACATGTCGAGATGAAAGAAGGCTGAAAATGGCTGTTCTGAAGAATGGTAAGAAGACTCTCACCAAATTAGCAGAAGAATTCAGAAATTCACAAAATAAGGCTGTTTCAAGAAGAACAATTGCAAGGAGGCTCAAGGAAGCTTGTTTTTCATCAAAGCGGTGTGCTAAGAAACCATTGCTGTCCACAAAGAACGTTGCAGACAGACTCAGATTTTTGGCACTTTATCGTGACCATGATTCTCAGTGGTTTGAGCATGTTCTCTGGAGAGATGAGTCACATTTTGAGCTGTGTGCAGATGCTCCAGAGCGCTGTCTTCGTAGGTCAGGTGAAAAATATAACCCAGAATGCCTCTCTACCACTGTGAAACATGGAGGAGGTGGAATTATGGTATGGGGGTGTTTTCTGCATCTGGTGTTGGCAAGCTTGTGCAATGTGAAAAGTCCATTGATGCAAAGGAGTATCAAAACATATTAGAAAAGCGGTTGCTTCCAAGCCTGAACAAGTTGTGTAATGGAAATAAAAGACAAAAAGCTATTTTTCAACAAGATAATGCCCCGGCACACACAGCAAAAACAACAAAGTCATGGTTTGAGCAGCATTCTCTGTCGGTGATGTTTTGGCCTGGATAGTCACCAGATCTTAACCCCATAGAGAATATATGGGCGCATATCAAGGTCAAACTGGTTGGCAGAAAATTTGGGAGCACTGACCAGTTGTGGGAAGCAGTCAGACATGAATGGAACAGCATTGATGCAGCACACTGTAAAAGGCTTTCAGACAGCTTGCTCAAATGGGTGAGATTTCTGAAGAAAAACAAGGGAAAAGCTATCCCATACTAAAAGGTACCATGCACACAGGCAATGCATACGATATTATGTAAAATTGTCACTTATTTCACCTGTATTTATTAACATGAAAGTGTAATCATAAAAAATATGATAAATCATGTTTGCCTCATTTTTTTTGGCCCAGCAGTATATGTTCCAGGGAAGCTGTTGAATATTTTGTAACTAATTTGACTGGATGCTGTTGCTCCCTATGGTAGCAACAGCGCCAAGCCAAATTAATTTCAAAATATTCAACAGAATATTTACTAAATAGTAAAAGCAAGCAATTTGTACAACAAAGCATAGACTGTCTTCAAATATGCGTTCGTGACGTACTTATCGACGTCATTCATGATGTCATCCATTATGATGTCATTCTACACATCACGTAGATGATTATGACATCATATGATGGGTGGATACTCTGGAAAGGTGAATTGTTTTGGAAGGATGAATACCTATAGACAATGGTATTAGTGTAACAAACTATTTTTCATAAAAATAGAAGAAATAATGCTGTGCCTTTTTCCCACACTGACAAGAGGAAATACACCTGTAATTACCATTGCCACATTTTGAAAAATGGCAGAGATATTGCAATCGCCTCTGTCCACCCATCTGTCCATCCACCCATCTACTCCGAAACCGTTTGCTGGAATTCAATCAAATTTATTATGTGAGCTACGTATATGATTGCAGATTGTAAGACAACATGTGCATTTGGCTCTGGTGTGGTGGGGGGGGGGGGGGGAGGTTGTGGGAAGAAAGTCAAAGTTGGCAGCCAGATTCAACCAAATTTTGGTATATGAGTTACCCATATGATTGAGGATTGCAAGCCAATGTGTTTCTGCTGTTATTGTGTAGGGTCTTTGAGTCAGAAAATTTCTCGTGGATGATGTCATAGCATATGGAGCAATAGCTGTGTATCAATTTTAAGATGACAAGACAGGAAAGCAGTTAAATATTTTGAAATTAATTTAACTCGGAGTTGTTGCTGTCATAGACAGCAACAGCTCCCAATCAAATTAGTTTCAAAATATTCAACACAATGTTCCTTACATCATAAAGAATCTATTGTTTCTAGTCTGTAAAAGTTAAACGGTTAAATAAAATTAAAATTAAAAATTGTCAATCAAGCTTATTTAACCCTTTAACCCTCATATCAGCCAAAAATGGCCTCTGCAGTGGTCTTGAGAAAAGTCCATTTTCAGAGCAAAAGAAGGCTATTTAAAGAATTAACCACTGAAATGACTGGCTCGATAACCGAGCCAGTCATTCTAGTGGTAAATTTTCAAACATAGTCTTCTTGGTCTGCAAATGGACATTTTCTATAAGAAAATTAAAATATTTGTGAACAAAATCGAGAGTTGAATGATTAATATCAATTATATCATTTTGTGCAGACTTTAGCTTCCACATCAATATTTCACAGGATTGTATCATAACTGATGAGTATCGTGATAATGGCTGAAACAACTTAAACCATTTCCCTGACAAATCCAGGAAAAAGTAGTGTCTTTACAATGTATAGCATATTGTGGTGAATATTTTGCAATTAACACTTTAATGGTCAAATCTTCTCAATAAAATTTAAATATTTGCTAATTGAATGTCCATTTACAGGCCAAGAGAATACAATTTTTGAAAATTTATCACTGGAATGACTGGCTCAGTTATCGAGCCAGTCATTCTAGTGGGGAATTTTCAAAAATTGTATTCTCTTGGTCTGTAAATGGACATTCCATAAGATCATAGCAGAGGGTGGTTTTGGACGGTATGACCATTAAAGGGTTAATATGATTGCTTCCAATATTCAACAGCTTTCCTGTTTGTTTCCCTGAGATTAAGATACGGGGAATTTATAAGTGACAGGGTTAAAGCCATTACCTGATCAAAATGATCATTATTAATTGAATTGTAAATTAATATATATATATATATATATATATATATATATATATATATACACCTGTGCAAAAGTTAAGCACCACCCTATTTTTACGCACATGCGACGGTATATTCATGTGCTATGAAGAAAGCAATAGCATAAACATTTATGTACCCATCCATCTTAGTGCAAGAGGTAATAATGCAACTAGAGGAATGCTGATTATGATGGTGGGGAAACACTGTATGTTTTTGTTTGAACTTGAAAACGAGGCCTGAATATGGTTACGTTGACACAACTGACAACTATTGCCCTACAGTTGACACACGTGGCTAGATTGTCATTAATGGTGTCTGAAAACGAAGTTTAACATCTGTGCACGAGTTTGAGACTGTCATTATTAATACCGGGTATATCCACCTTGTGCCTGGATGACGGCCTGGACACGACGTCTCATGCTGGTCACCAACCGACTGATACGCCATTGTGGTATTCGTTGCCATTCAAGATGGAGTGCGTCTGTTAATTCCTGTAGGTTCTGCACAGGAGAATCCCTCCTTCTCACCATGTTTCCCAGAATGTCCCAGATATGCTCAATAGGGTTCATGTCAGGGCTCCTTGCTGGCCATGGTAGGGTTTCGATGGCATTCTGGCGGAGGTATTCATGCACAGCTCTAGCACGATGTGGTCGGGCGTTGTCATCCATGAATATAGGGTGGGTTCCAGGTGCATGATTTACAAAATGAGGGACCACAACTCTATCCAGTATGGAATCTTGATATCTTTGTCCATTTAGTGTTCCAGGTACAGTCAACAGATCCAGCTTACAATCAAATGAGATGCACCCCCATATCATAACGGAACCTCCACCAAATGGAACTTCTTCCATGATGTTACGTTGGTCGTACGCCGTGCGTCTGGACCTCCATACACGAGTTCGACCATCTGTGGCATGAAGCAGGAACCGACTTTCATCGGACCAGTGTACCCGTCTCCAGGATCTCATGTTCCAGTGTCTTCTTTCGTTGCACCACCTCAGACGCTCCTCTTTGTGGTGTGCAGTGAGGAGAGGACGTCTGACAGGTCTCCTAGCTTTCATGCCAGCAGCATACAGTCTCCTTTTGACGGTGGACATTGACACTCTATTGCGCGTTTCCCATTGCTGGCTGAGCACTCTGCTGTTGGTGAATGGAGATCTCCTAACAAGGCGTACTAGGGCTCGATCATCACGGGCAGTAGTCTTCTTCGGTCTTCCAGATCTAGGCCTGTCCTTCACCTCGTTAGTTTGCCCATGTTTTGCAATCAAACGACTGATTACAGTATGGTTAATGTTCAGCTGTCTGCCAATCTCTCTGCATGACATACCAGTGGTATGCATGCCTATGATTTGCCATTTCACACGATCACTTAACCTTCGTCTTGCCATAGCGGTTCACAATCAAGAGCTAATTCTCTCTGTACAAATAAACCACGGTCATGAACACAAAATTCCTAATCTTGTCGCCTAAATCTGTATGTAATGTTCTACACCTCAAACTGGACTTTTACATAACTGAACACGTGTGCTGTTTCCCGCCACGCACGGACATCAAGCGGCGTGAAGTCATGCATGCATGTGCATTTCGTACTTGGAATTATGTCAGCTAACGCGGGGACAAAAAGTATGGCAGCCTAGTTGTACCATCATGTTTCTACGTTCTATTGTTTTTGCTGGTGCTTATATATATATATATATATATATATATATATATATATATATATATATATATATATATATATATATATATATATATATATATATATATTGTTACAGATTGTTAAAGGGACTTGAAAGTACCATAAAATAGATAATTTAGATGTGGCTGGTGGGGTTGGGCATGGGCCATGGTGTTGGGTGGGTGGGAGGGGGTGGCATCTATCCATTACTAGTACAACATATATGCAGAATTAGTTGTATAGATTGCACTTAATCCTGGCTTTCAATCCACAAATTAATCCCCTTAATTCTTATTGCGAGTTTATTTTAACCCTTTATCCCGTCCCTCATATCAGCCAAAACCGGCCTCCCCAGTGGTCTTGAGAAATGTCCATTTGCGGACCAAGAGAAGACTATTTTTTTTAATTTACCACTGGAATGACTGGCTCGGCTATCGAGCCAGTCATTCCAGTGGTAATTTTTTTTAAATAATCTTCTCTTGGTCTGCAAATTGACATTTTCTTTGAAAAAATTTAATTATCTTGAACAAATTCAAGGCTTAAAGGGTTAAGATTAAAAGTACTAAATATGATTTAAGTCACTTGAGTATTTTTGGATACTTTAAAAAAGCCCTTATTCAACGGTATTCTAGTATGTTCATTGTGGATATCACACGTATACGCTAGATGTGTGTATTGTAGTTTTGAAAGGGTCCTAATGTATACATTAAGATCTGTATGTCTAAGTAATGACTAAATCCCTGTCAATGTTCTTATTTGAATCTTCATAGATACAAGCGGATACTTATCACTTTGGCTCACCCACACACATTCTAGCTATGCCAGGCACTGATCTGTCATTAACCGCCTTAGCGGTAAAATTTGTCCAAGAAAATGTAGAATTTGTCATAAAAATGTCCATTTGCAGACACGGAGAAACCTATTTTTGAAAATTTACTTCTGGAATGACTGGCTGCGTTTTCGAACCAGACATTTCAGCGATAAATTTTCAAAACAGTCTTATCTTGTCGTGCAAAGGAACATTTCTCATGACCATTTTCAAGACCTAATTAGCTTGAAGTCATTTAAAATTATGAATCCGTAGCTAGGTAATAATATATTTGGACAGACTTCAGAAGAGATTTTTGCCCGAGTTCACCTTTAACCCTCGAATTTATTCAAGAAAATTTCAATTTTCTCATAGAAAATGTCCATTTGCAGACCAAGAGAAGACTATTTTTGAAAATTTACCACTGGAATGTCTGGCTCGCTTATCGAGCCAGTCATTCCAGTGGTAAAATTTCAAAAATAGTCTTCTTTTGGTCTGCAAATGGACATTTCTCAAGACCCCTGCAGAAGCCGTTTTTGGCCGATATGAGGGTTAAAGAGTTAAAGGATTACTTATGGAACAGTAATTTTGTGGAGAAGATTCTTCTCAAATGAATAGCAATATTTCATTCATGTCAAATAGTTAATAGTTACAGTAATCAGTAGAAAAAAGCTGGTTTACGTTTTGCAGACAGAATCGCTGAAACACGTTGCTCTCTTTAACGGCAATAGCCTACAGCGTCCAGGATTGTTTGCAAAATGAACACCAGCTATATTATAATCGAAAGGTAACAGAATTTCAGTACATGGCATTTCAGTATTCCAAAAGTTAAATGTTCTTTTGATTACATTTTTATCGTTATGCAAATATTCTCGTCAACGTAGGATTAGGCATGTGGGAAATTAAATTAGATTCATAAAAGTAATAATGTGCTATATAATGCGATTGTTTATTGACCTCTTGATTGCTACACCAAGAAATACATTTTTCTAAATATTTTGAGAGATAAGGGGTGTTTTTTTTAGAATATTCTTGCTGAATGCTGTTGCTGTCCTAGTAAAAAATATAGTAGTTTTGCCAACCATCTTTGCACAACAAGCATAAATTACTTGAGAATGGTAGTCATGAATTGAACTTATTAACCTGCCAATGGCCAAGCCGACGCCAGCCAAAACCGGTGTCTGTGGTGTTCTTGGCAATGTCCATTTGCAGATCAAGAGTACTGTATATTATTTTTGAAAACTGAGCCAGTCATTCCAGTTGCAAATTTTCAAAAATAGCCTTTTTCTCTCTTGTAAATGTATATTGCCTAAGCAAATCTCTTGCTTTTCTTTACCAAACTTGGCCATTAAATGGTTAATAATGTAAGTAGACAGTTTAGGATCAGAAGAGTTACCTATCATATTAATTTAGACATCGTGTGTATGAGTAAAATGGAGTATCCCATTTTATGAAAGTTCATGTGTGCGTATGGTTTAACCATTTCATGATCAAATCTGCTCAAGAAAATTGTTCGCAAAGAAAATACCAATTTGGATACCAAGAGAAGATTATTTGTGTAGCAGATTTATTTATCAGTGGAATGACTGGCTTGGTTACCCACCCATTCATGTTGTAAATTTTGAGCAATTTTTACAAGCGCAGCAGGAACAGTTTTTGGCTGACTTGACAATTAAATGGTTAATTTGTGTTATGCAATGTTTAAGTTCAATGTAGTGTCTTAATTATGCTTTATTGATCCGGCTAATGCCATGAAGCCATGGATTAAGATTGAAATATCATTTTTTTTTTAAGATTTGCAAGTATTTTTAGCTCGACTTTGCGAAGTAAAACGAGCTATTGTGATGCCCTGCACGTTGTCTGGCGACGGTGGCCAATTTGTGTTTAGCTCAACTTTTCTGTTTATATCTCAGGTTTGGTTAATCATACTGGACCCAAACTTTGGCACATGCTTCCTTGTAATGACACGGCATCTCAAATGACCATTTGGTCAAAAGGTCAGAGGTCACGGTCACTGTGACCTTGGTAAAAATCTTGCTTTTTTCAACATTAACATTTTCAACTTTCATGTTTATATCTCAGGGTTTGGTTAAACATAGTGACTCCAAACTTGGACACATGTTTCCTGGACAGGACATCCCACAATGATGTCACGGTCAAAGACACTGTGACCTTGGTAAAAACATTGTTTTTTCAACATTGTCATTTTCCGTTTAGCTCAACTTAGCAATTTATATATCATCTTCGGTTAATCATACTTGATCCAAACTTGCACGTGTTCTTCCTTATGATGACACACCCCGAAGGGTCAAGTGAGTTAATGCCATGGCGGCCGTCCGCCATCCATTGTCTATCTGTCATCCGTCCGTCAAATCGCTTCTCCTTAACGCTTTGACTGATTTCAACCAAGTTGGGCTCGAAGAATCCTATGCTGGTACCCTCCAGAACTTCTTTTCAAAATTTTGATTGGTCATTTTCTCGGGTGAAAATCTTAGATATTACGAAAAATTTACCGGAAAGTGTCAAAATGCTACTCTTCCTTAGTTGCTTCACATAATTCAACCAAATTTGGCTGGACGGATTGTATGGTTCGAGGCTCTAGAACCTCTTCAGAATTTTGATTGATAAATTTAATTTTCTGTATGACAATGTTAGATTTTATGAAAAAGTTAACTGAAATTGTCAAAACGTTACTTCTCCTTGGTTGCTTGACATATTTCAACCAAATTTGGTTAGAGGGCCCCTATCGTGGTAGACTCCAGAACATCTATTCAGAATTTTGATTGATCAATTTTTGGGGTGAAAATCTTAGATTTTATGAAAATTTTACTCAAGATGGTCAAACCACTGCTCTTCATTGACTGCTGGGCAGATTTCTGCTTAATTTGCGAGGAACGACCCTATGTGGGTAGGCTTCAGGAATGTCTGTGTCAATTTTTTTGGCGAAAACCAATTTTATGAAATATTTGCCGGAAATTGTAAAAATGCTACTCCTCATTAACGACTTGGCGGATTTCACCTTAATTGGGCTGGAAGGACCCTATGGGACAAGGCTTCAGAAGTTGTATACAGAATTTTTATTAGTCAATTTTTCTTGTGGCCATCTTGGATTTTCCAGAAATCCTTTAAAACGCAACTCTTCCTTAATCAATGGCTCGATTCCAATGAAACTTGTGTGGAATGCTCTTATCATGATTAACTTCAAGAGTTCTAATGAGAATTTTGATTGGTCAATTTTTTAGTCAGAGATCTTGGATTTTCCAGACATTTTTCAGCAGAATTTCAATCGCTACTACTACTTAATCAATGACTAGATTTCAAACAAACTTGGGTGGAAAGATCCTATGACGATAAGCTTCAGGAAATCAAATGAGAATTTTAATTGGTCAATTTCTTTGGTGGTCATCTGGGATTTTCAGGAAATTATCCATTATATCTATTTAAATGTAAATGGTTGAAATGCTAATGGTCCAGGTAAGCGTCACATGCCCTTGGGCCTCTTGTTGATAAGTGTATTGATAAGCCTTCTATATTTATTTTATGTTTGAAGTCAAGCTTCATAGCTCATTGTAAAGGCGAGCATCATGGTTGCATTGCAACCACATTTCTTGTTTGTAGTTGCAATACCGTTGAAGTAATCTCTCAGTTATAAATTTGTTTGTCTGTGGCTATTAAATTTTAATATTTGAAGCCTTAGTGTTTCTAAGAATAACTTGACGTAATGTCCTATTACCTGAAATTAAAAGTGATTTCAATATTGATAAGAATTTAACACTTGTCACTATTTAATGGTCACGATTCATCAAGAAAATTAAGGTTTTGGGTCAGTGAATGATAATTTGCAGACCAAGAGAACCTTTTATTAGTTACCATTGGAACGACTGGCTTGGTTATCTAGCCAGTCATTCTAATGGTAAAGTTTTATAAATCTTCTTGGTCTGCAAATTGTCAATTCTCAGGACCGCTGCATAGGCCAGTTATGGCTGGCGTGACCTTTAATCCTGTAACATTCATATCAGCCAAAAACGGCTTCAGCAGTGGTCTTGAGAAATGTCCATTTGCAGACCAAAAGATAACCGAGCCAGTCATTCCAGTGGTAAATTCTTAAAAATAGAACAAATTTAAGTGTTAAGGTGTTAATGCATTAAATTCAAATTCACGGTGTTATAGTATGCAGACATAGCAAATATTTTGTTAAATATTTTTTTTAATTATTTGTTTGAAACTTGTCGCAGCAATAATATTTATTCTAGTTAATAAAAAAAGTTGACAAATTGGTGGTAAAAATGGTCTCTTGGCCTGCAACTGGATATTCATTAACACTTTCGCTGACAAATTTATTCCTGAAAATTTCAGTTTTATCATTGAAAATATTCATTTGCATGAGAGAATTACTTTGGAAAATTTACCACTGGAATGACTGGCTCATTTGTTGAGCTAGTCATCTAGTGGTAAATGTTCAAAAATTATAATATGCCTTCTCTTGCTCTACAAATGGACATTTCTCAGAAGCTGTTTTGAGCCGATTTGAGTGTTAAAGGGTTAATCAAATCTTTGGATTTTCTAGATCAATCTGGGCCATACACTGGTTAATATGTCGATATGACAAGTATAAAACCATCTGCAGTAAATCTTATCATTTCAGTTTGATATACAGAAGGACTCTGTGCTGTATTTTACACACAATTTAATTGAAAGTTGTCATCCTTGTTTATTAAAAGAATTAAGTAAAATGTCAATTATATCATCAGGTTTAATAATCAACTTAGACAGTTTAATTACTCGTTATCATTTATATATGTGTGAAGTGTGATCTGCTTATCATGGAGGTGAGCGAGGCATCTGTCACTCAAATATCTCACATAATTAGCCCCTTGTCTGTCATGCTGTCTGTCTGTGTTCAGAAATCGATTGCATCCCAACTCCTCCGAAACCGACGGAATTCAAACTAATTTCGTATGTGAATTACCCATATGAATTCTTGAAAATTTATCACTGGAATGACTGGCTCGATAATCGAGCCAGTCAATCCTGTGTTAAATTTTCAAAAATAGTCTTATCTTAGCCTGAAAATGGACATTCCTCAAGAGCACTGCCGAGGCTGTCTTTGATCGGCTTGACTATTAAACTGTTAAAGGCTACAATTTTCTTCATCATTTTCACCAGATTTCATATTAAGACTGTTTTTTTCCGGAAATCAGAATGAAAACTGACTAAAATTAAATGTACATATCGAATTGAAACTATATATCTGTGTACGAAAAACTTCCAGTAATCTTATTATGCTTGACTAGTAGGGTGAGGTAAAATATATGTACAGTAGTTATAATGTCACATATCTCTGAGACTAGGCCTGGATATGGCATTGCAAATGTGACAGTGCTAGCTGACAATCAGGGAATCAACACTGACCATGAAACAGACAGGTAATTATTGTCACATGTTTGCGCTTGATGGGGTGAATTTGTGCTTGATGGGGTGAATGACTATCTAACTAAGTTACAAATATAGGGATGATCCAGGGGAATGGTTGAGGTGTTCAAAATTCCTGGTGGCCATGTTGAAAATCATCAGTTTCCGTAGGACAGCTCTGATTTGTAAACCGATATCAAACAATACATAGTTAATATGGAGGATAGCATATGATATAGTGTAATTATATGGACATTCACAGCTGTTAGCATTGCAGTTCAATCGAGGGATCGATTTTTAGCTATGCCCCGCCCATTTTGAGCCAAACTGCGCCCACTTTGTACATGTGCCGAAATCAATTTACCAGTATATACTTTGAACCATAAATTACCAGAGTACATGTAACTATATAGTCAGTCAAATTAGTCTCAAAATATTCAGCAGCTTTCTGAACTCCTGTATACTATTCAGGAAAGCTGTTGAATATTTTGAAACTATAATTTGAGTGGGTTCAGGGGGGGGGGGGGCTGTTCTTTCCAATCAAATTATTTTCAATATATTCAACAACATGTTTCTTAAAATGTAAATCCACTAAAGACATACAATTCGTACACTTTACAGATTTTTCCAGAATTCTGCATCATTTTGATTATTATGTTAGCTAATATGTGACATAATGGATTATTATGTCAGATACTTGAGTGACAGATCCAATCCCTCCATATCATCCAGGTGCACATTATGGCCCTTTGATCATTATAATAAAAGCAAATTGAAGAAAGATATCTATACTGTTGTTAATCGACGACAGCTTGCTGACATTAAGCTCTCTGCATTATTGCGTAATATATTAAAGCCTTAACAATCAACGTAGCCAAAACAAGCTTTTACAGTTTTGTTTTAAAATATCTATTTGCGGACCAAAAGAAGACTATTTTCAAAGATTTACCTCTAGAATGACTGGCTTGATTTTAGAGCTAGTCACTCCAGCCGTAAATTCTCAAAAATACTCTTCGCTTAACCTGCAAATGGACATTTTCTTGATTAAATATGACAAGTAATGTCATAACCCTTTAATGTTTCAAGAAACTTGGTTTTTGCTTTGTGAATGTTGCTTTGCAGGCCAGGAGAGAACTATTTTTAATGATTTAACACAGGAATGACTGACTCAGTTAATAAGCCAGCAATTCTAGTGGTAAAATTTCAAAAATATTCCTTTCCTGGCCTGCAAATCAATATTCACCAAGACCACTTACAAGAGCTGGTTTTGGTCGGATTGACCATTACAGAGTTAATCTTGCACACGGTAATTTGATACAGCACATTTATTCTTCCAATCATGGAGAGATCAATTTACCTACAGATTCCTTTCACGCGTAATAATTCATATCATTTCATTGCTAACTGATTTTGAAAATAATGTCTGTGCAGCTAACATCTCTCATGTATTAGCGCTGTCAATACAGCCTGACCATTTCTATAGAAAGGCAAATTTGAAAGTCAATAAAGAAGAATTCTGATGGCTCGATGAAAGCAGGGAATTAATGCGATAATAATAACGTTTTGATAGCAGACATAATTCAACCAGGAACTTGTGCCAAAGATTGCACATTGATTACAGGTGATTTTCTATGCTACCCACCCTGAACCTACACACATATTGAATTTACCTAAATTATCAGATAATGTTTTTCATTAGGCGATAATCACCGAGTTTCTCTGCCTGGTATGTTTAAGGCACATAGGTTCTTAAATTACCTTTCAATTTATTAAAGTGTCGCTTAAGTGTGTATATCGTAATTCAAATAGTTTTCATATTGCCAGTATTTAAATATGCCTACATGTTAGATTTACGTTAAAATTTAAAAAGAATGAATGCAAAGTTTGAATTTGCTGCATAAGTAGAACATTCTGTTACTATGACAGGTAGCAGGTACCAGGTAGTTATTTTGTAAATACCTTTCAGATATTATAATATCTGAATTATAGTGATAGATAAATGGAATATGCAGGAGTACAACTTTGACAATGTGTGAGTGTCCTAATGATACAAATAGAGAATTAATTAATTATTAAGATGTCTGAATCATCAAGCAATACTTGTAGTTTCCATAAAATGTGACGTGTTCTAACTTGGGTAACATTCTGCCCTATGTTACAACCATATTTGAGAGCAAGATTACACAAAGCAAATTTATATGATTAAAAATTAAATAATCGTGAATATTTTCTATTGCATAAAATATTTCAAAACCTAACTTTCAATTACTTTTTAATGCAATTGGTCATTAAAAATTACATTTTGCTTAGTGAATGTATGTCCATTTATAGGGAAAGAGAAGACTGTTTTTGAAAATCTATTACTGGAATACCTGGCTCGAGAATCGAGCCAGGCATTCCAGTGATACATTTTCGCAAATAGTCTTCTCTTGCCCTGCAAATTGACTTTTCTAAACACCATTGCAATTTTCGTCGTTGATACTCATTTGTTGTCATGTCTTGGTAATTTGTATCCAAGCTGATTAATCAAGCGATCAAAATTATCTTTTAATAAGCGATCACGATCACTCAAAGCAATAATCGCACAAGCCTAACCACAATATGGGGATAATAACTACGTCATGGGTGCATATCTGGAAGTGGTGCTTTTTTGCTCTAGGTCACAGAGTGTGCATCCATCGAATGCGCTCCTAACCTGCATTGTTGATGCCTTGTGGATCCATCCAGTGTATCTGGTGGATCCAGTGGTGTTCTTTTGGTTGTCTCCATTTAGTGGATTCTGGATCCTGTTGGAGGTGCCCCTGTCCCCGCTGTGGGTGTTGAGACTATGGCTTCAGCACGTGTGGTTGTGTGGTGCCCGTCCAGTAGGGTCTCTGAATCCACTGATCTTAGAGCCTGCTTAGAAAGAGGCGGTGCGGGGATGCTTCTCTGTCTGGATGCAGATCCGACATGGCTACAGGTATGCGGAGTAGGCTTCGTTGAAGAAGTGTGATAAAGACGTATTATCTCTTGGAATATTTCCTTGTAACCTTACGCCGAGTTTGTTTGTACTCAAAGTCTGAATGGTTGGGAGCTCATTTGCTCCCTCCTTTTATACTCTCTGGCCCGGGCACCACTGGCATTAGCAGTGCCCCCTGGCGCAGTTCCTGGGCACCGCTGGTGTCACCGCATATTTTGTGCCGTGCCCGCGGGGCACCATTCATGCATGTGTGTGGTACCCTTTTAAATTTTAAAAGATGAGAGGGCACTGCATGTGTGTGCGGTGCCCGCTTAAGAGCGGTTGTGAGGACACCCCACATGTGTGCGATATGTGCCCGCGGGAACCATGGTGCCAATTTTGTATGATAGGGGGTGCCGCACAAGTTTTTGCGGTGCCCCCCCCCCCAGTGTTTTTACAGAGCCTGCTTTATGGGCTATTGAGCGGGTTTATACCATGGCTTATGTTGGCTGTACTGAGGCCAGGCATGGGCAAAGGGACCAACCCACTGGTGAGGCGGGGGCTTGGGGAGAATTGTACTGATGTCCACGCCACTCCCCTGGCATCCAACAATGACTGTGTTGCTCTATGGTGAAGATTCAGACTTATAGCGTTTCGTTCTAATGTTTCTTGAAATTTTCAAAAATAATCTTCTAACCCTTTTGAGCCCACCCTGAGTTAACAGCAAAAATACCAAAATTTGAATTTATACCCGAATCACATAACCCTGAGATTTGAAAGGCCTGTATTTTCCACATTGAATAAACACAATAACATGAGCAGCCAGAAATCATATATAGCTATGTTTTATGTGATGTCAGACTATATGTATGAGAACTTTTATCCTTCTATTTCGACATTAATAGATATTTATTTTTATCTTTTAGTTTCAACCGTGATGGCACCACACCACGCCTGGAAGAGCACATTAAACTGCACCATCTGGAGCAACTTATGCAGAAGTTTCTTAACCATGATCCTGACGGTACACTCGCTAATCACGTGGATACGAACCAGCCATCACCTCTTGGAACTAATCCACCTGTGTCGGGTGAAAATTTATCTACAGATGACAACAACAAAAGCAAGGCAAAATTGCAATGGAAAACACACAAAAATATGAGTATATCCACGTCTGCTGTCAGTAATTGTACTAGCAGTGCCGACAAACTCAAAACACATCAAGCTGGTACTTCCGGTGTTAATGAATCTATACCAGCTAAGGACCTTGCTCTTAGAACATTGTCTATGGGAAATTCATCTTATGATGCAGTTAATAGTAAAAGTCAACCTGCAAGTGTTTCATTCAAAGCAAATGATATAGACATTACTTCTAGTCAAAATAAAGATCATGTGTCGGATAAAGACGTGTTTGTCACATCTAGTATCAATGATGATAAACATGCATGTAACAGCAGCAGCACCACACCGGTTGCCTTGGACTTTCACTTGCCTGACCGTACTCCTAAGCGTAAGCCAGGCTGTTTAGACCCACAGGAGTTTAAGGATGCTATGTGCAGTGTTCTCGGAACTAACGAGTATGATGAATATTTGGACAAGCTTTTCACAAAGGTAACTTCAAATCAGAACCTTTTTCATAGAAAATGTCCGGTAGCAGATCAAAAACAAAATATTTTTGAAAACTTGTCACTTGAATAACTGACTCAGTTATCGAGTTAGTCATTCCAGTGGTAACATTTCTAAAATATCCTCCATAACACACAAATTTGTTCAAGAAAGTTTTAATTTTCTCGTAGAAAATGTCCATTTGCAAATGATAAGAAGAGTATTTTTGACAATTTACCACTGGAATGACTGGCTCGATAACTGAGCCAGTCATTCCAGTGGTAAATTGTCAAAAATAGTCTTCTTATCGTCTGCAAATGGAAATTTTCTTGAACAGATTTGTGTGTTATGGAGGATATTTTAGATATGTTACCACTGGAATGACTGGCTCAGTTATCGAGCCAGTCATTGCAATGGTAAATTTCAAAAATAGTCTTCTCTTGATCTGCAAATGGACATTTCTCAAGGGCACTGTAGAAGCCATTTTTGGCTGATATAAGTGTTAAAAGGTTAATGTTAAACTGGGCATGTCTATGTATGAGCCCACGGGCATGCCTTTCTGAGTAAGTACAATACACACAAGAGCACTGCAATATAAGGGCTGACAAACGAACAAAACAAAATGATATAGATTGCGTTGACGCAATGGATGGATACAATCTGTCACTCAAGTATATGACATCATAAAAATGTGTGATGTGTTAGCTCACATCACAATCAAAATTCAAATGAATGATGTATCTAGCTCTGTCATGAACATTTACAAGTCTGTCAAGTGTAAGAATTGTATGTCTTTGATGGATTTACTATTTAATAAACATTCTGTTGAATATTTTGGAACTAATTTGACTGGACACTGTTTAGGGTAGCAACAGCACTCCATTAAATTAGTTTCAAAATATTCAACAGCTTACTTGACAGTGTATAATTACCCTAAAAATGGGATTGTGAGAATTCAACCTTATGTTCAGTAGTAGGTGCAAAAAATAGCTTCAAAAGGTCGTCGCTATTTTAGCGCTATCGCTATCAAAACTATTCTATACTGAGAAAAAATATTTGTAAAAAGCACTTTAACCCAGCATCCTTTGCGTGATATGCTTATGAAGTATTATATGCCATATGTCATATATTATATGACATTACTTTCCAGGGAATTAAGTCACAGATTAAAAACAATGTTTTGTTTTTGCGAGTCACCTCCAAACATAATGTTTTGCGAAACAGTAGAGCGCTTTAACAATAAATAGTGTTCAATAGGAGACTTTTTCTGCTCTGAAAATCTTGCAGAGTGACTGTTTTCCCTATTAACAGGCTCCAGGTATATAAGTTGATCCCAACAGGCGCAAAGCATTTATCACATATTTTTTCGATCACATCAATAGTGGTTCTATCGCTATCCAATCCTGTTATATGCTAGGAGTAAGAATTGATGCCCACCCTACCCCCGCGCTTTGTATACCCAGGTTTTATTTACTTAATGCACCAATGGACCTTTCCAGTTTTAGCTATGCCCCGCCCACCTCTAGCTAAGCTCCACCCACCCATCGCCGTGTTGGGATTGATGTATCCCCGAATGCCATAACTATCAATTTCCTGAAAACTATACAGCTAAGTTGTTGAATATTTTGTAACTAATTTGATTGGGTGCTGTTGCTGCCTATTCAACAGAATATGTATTAAATAGTAAATAATAGTTTTATCATACAATTCGTACAACAACGCATAGTCCGTCTTCAAATATGCGTTGTTGAGTCATTCATGACATCATAATGACGTCATTCATTATGATGTCATTCTACATGTCACATAGTTGATTATGATGTCATATGCTGGATTCATAAAGTGGAAAGGTCCATTGTCAGCAACCACTCTTCTTAAGGAGTATATGATTGAAAATTAGGACATTGTTATGCCAGTTTGATAACTAGATGCAAGATGGAATTAATGCAGGTAGTTCTAGCTGAACTACCTCACGCTTAGATACACTAGCTAATACACTAGCTGAGCTATGTCATGCTTAGATACACTAGCTAATACACTAGCTGAGCTATGTCATGCTTAAATACACTAGCTAATATACTAGCTGTGCTACCTCACGCTTAGATACACTAGCTAACACACTAGCTGAGCTACCTCACGCTTAGATACTCTAGCTAATACACTAGCTGAGCTATGTCATGCTTAGATACACTAGCTAATACACTAGCTTAGCTACCTCATGCTTTAGATACACTAGCTAATACACTAGCTGAGCTACCTCACGCTTAGATACACTAGCTGAGCTATGTCATGCTTGGATACACTAGCTAATACACTAGCTGAGCTACCTCACGCTTAGATACACTAGCTAACACACTAGCTGAGCTACCTCATGCTTAGATATACTAGCTAATACACTAGCTGAGCTATGTCACGCTTAGATACACTAGCTAATACACTAGCTGAGCTACCTCATGCTTAGATACACTAGCTAATACACTAGCTGAGCTACCTCATGCTTAGATACACTAACTAATACACTAGCTGAGCTATGTCATGCTTAGATACACTAGCTAATACACTAGCTGAGCTACCTCACGCTCAGATACACTAGCTGAGCTACCTCACGCTTAGAAACACTAGCTAATACACTAGCTGAGCTGCGTCATACTTAGATACACTAGCTGAGCTACCTCACGCTTAGATACACTTGCTAATACACTAACTGAGCTACTTCACGCTTAGATATACTAGCTGAGCTACCTCGCGCTTAGATACACTGGCTAATACACTAGCTGAGCTAGCTCACGCTTAGATACACTAGCTAATACACTAGGTGAGCTACCTCGCGCTTAGATACAATAGCTAATACACTAGCTGAGCTACCTCATGCTTAGATACACTAGCTAATACACTACCTGGGCTACCTCACTCTCAGATACACTAGCAAATACACTAGCTGAGCTACTTCACGCTTAGATCCACTAGCTGAGCTACCTCACGCTTAGATACACTAGCTAATGCACTAGCTGAGCTACCTCATGCTTAGATACACTAGCTAATACACTAGCTGAGCTACCTCGCGCTTAGATACAATAGCTAATACACTAGCTGAGCTACCTCACGCTCAGCTACACTAGCTAATACACTACCTGAGCTACCTCACGCTCAGATACACTAGCTAATACACTAGCTGAGCTACATCATGCTTGGATACACTAGCTAATATACTAGCTGAGCTATGTCAATTAGATACACTAGCTAATACACTAGCTGATCTACGTCATGCTTAGATACACTAGCTAATACACTAGCTGAGCTACCTCATGCTTAGATACACTAGCTAATACACTACCTGACCTACCTCACGCTCAGATACACTAGCTAATACACTAACTGAGCTACTTCATGCTTAGATACACTAGCTGAGCTACCTCACGCTTAGATACACTAGCTAATGCACTAGCTGAGCTACCTCACGCTTAGATACACTAGCTAATACACCAGCTGAGCTACCTCGCACTTAGATACAATAGCTAATACACTAGCTGAGCTACCTCACGCTCAGATACACTAGCTAATACACTACCTGAGCTACCTCACGCTCAGATACACTAGCTGAGCTACATCGTGCTTGGATACACTAGCTAATATACTAGCTGAGCTATGTCAATTAGATACACTAGCTAATACACTAGCTGATCTACGCCATGCTTAAATACACTGGCTAATACACTAGCTGAGCTACCTCATGCTTAGATACACTAGCTGAGCTATAGTTCAACTGGTCAGGAACTCGTCTTCTTATGGTTTTCTTACGCTGGATCAGTTGGATCCAAATCCAAATGTCAGTACTCTGTTCTGCACTTGCTTTTATACTCTCGGTCCCGGTTGCAGTTGCTCCTTGGGTGTAACCGGAATGAGGAAAATCCGGTTACGTGTAACCAGATTTTCTACTTTGCAACCAGAAATGTTGAATTTGTAACCAAAAATTTCATTTTGTAACCGGAATTGTGTTTTGTGTAACTGGATTTTGATTGTTGTAACCGGAAATAATTTTTGTGTAACCAGATTTTTAGATTGTGTCATTTAAAATTATACATGTTCTTCCTCATACCCTGAGGATCTCAACAAAAACCTATGTTGGAAAAGAACAAATGAAGTACGGGATACAGCCACCCCACACGCCAGATGCCATAGGGACCAACGATGTACACTAGCTGAGCTATCTTACGCTTAGATACACTAGCTAATACACTAGCTGAGCTATGTCATGCTTAGATACACTAGCTAATACACTAGCTGAGCTACCTCATGCTTAGATACACTAGCTAATACACTAGCTAAGTTAGTCATGCTTAGATACACTAGCTGAGCTACGTCACACTTAGATACACTAGCAAATACTCTAGCTGAGCTACCTCACGCTTAGATACACTAGCTGAGCTACCTCATGCTTAGATACACTAGCTAATTTAATCATTGAATGGACAAGATTGGCCAAGAAAATAAAAATGTTTGCTTAGTGACTGACCACTTGCAGGCCAAGAGACGATTAATTTTGTAAATTTGCCAAGGGAATGACTGGCTTGCTTCTTGAGTCAGTGCTTTCTGGGGTAGATAAGTCTATGTTGGCCTTCAATGGACAGTTCTTAAGATAACTGTAGAAGCTGTTTTCAGCCAGCTTGGCCAGTAAGGGATTACAATGGTAGTGTTGTTTGTGTAACAAGTAAGATATATGCCGAGTATGAAGCTAAGAGAATGGAGCGATGTCTCTGTCACTTATGCCATGGTGATTGTCCGTCATCCATCCGTCGTCCATCAACTTTTCCTTTAAACAACTTCTTCACAAGAACCACTGGGCCGATTTCAATTATATTTGGCAGGAAGCATCCTTAGGGCATAGGGATCAAAGTGTTCAAACGAAGCCGATTGGCCAATTTGCCCGGCGGCCATCTTGGATTTTGGCCGATTTTTAGAAACGTCTTTAAAAATCTTCTCCGAAACCGCTTGGTGGATTGAAGCAAACCCCATGAAATATGATCTATGGCAAGAGCTGAACCAAGTTTGTTCAACGGAACTTCATTGCGCAAATGGTTTGTCGGCCATTTTGGTTGACATAGTTTTAGCGAAAATGACTTCTCCAGAACTGTTGAAGGGATCGGGCTGAAATTTGGCATATATGATTAGGTACTAAGGGCCATTAAAGTTTGTTCAAGGGAAGTTGAGACGTAAAAAAACATGGACGCAGTTGTCCAATCAAAATATAGCATGTTTGGCAGCCATATTGGATTTTTTTATATGATGGATTTTGAGGAGGAAATTAGTTTTATATAGGTTTTTGGGTATTCTGATCTTAAATTTGCAATTTTCGAAACATGTCGGATAAACAGTTTGGCGGCCATCATGGATCATTTTCCCGCCAAAATCTGCCATACTAAAGCGATGGGAAATTTAAAATGTCGTCTTCTCGAGAACTGCTCGGCTGATTTCAATTATATTTGGCAGGATGCATCCTTAGGATGTAGAGATTCAAGTTTGTTGAAAAGAAGCCGATCGGCCATTTCACCGGCGGCCATCTTTGATTTTGCCCGATTTTTATAAATGTCTTTAAAAAAAATCTCCAAAACCACTTGGTTGATTGAAGCAAACCCCATGAAACATGATCTAGGGCAACAGCTGAATCAAATTTTTTCAAGGAAACTTGATTTGTCCCATGGTTCAGCAACTACCTTGGTTGACCTAGTTGTAGCGAAAATGACTTCTCCAGAACCGCTGAAGGGATCAGGCCGAAATTTGGCAGATATGATTAGGGGCTAAGGGCTATTAAAGTTTGTTCAAGGGAAGTTGATCCATCAAAAAACATGGCCGCAGTGGGCCAATCAAAATCTAGCCGTTTTGGCGGCCATATTGGATTTTTTTATTTGATGGATTTTGAGGCTGAAATTGGTTTTGTATATGTTTTTGGGTATTCTGCTCTCAAATTTGCAATTTCCTAAAACTGTTGGATAAATGGTTTTGGCGGCCATCTTGGATCATTTTCCCGCCAAAAACTCCCATACTAAAGCAATGGGAAATTTAAAATGTCTTCTCTAGAACTACCGGGCCGATTTCAATTATATTTGGCAGGAAACATCTTTACTTTGTAGAGATTTACGTTTGTTCAAGCGAAGTCAATTGGCCAATTTGGCCCGCGGCCATCTTGGATTTTTCCCGATTTGTCTAAAAATCTTCGCCGAAACTGTTTGAGCAATTGATTCAAAACTCATAAAATATTTAGGGCACGAGCTGAACCAAGTTTGTTCAAGGGAACTTGATTTGCCAAATGGTTGGGCGGCCATCTTGGATGGCCTGGTTTTCATGAAAGCAACTTCGTCTCCAGAGCCACTGAACGGATTGGGCTGAAATTTTGGAGATATGATATTGATGACTAAGGGCCATTAAAGTTTGTTCAAGAGAAGTTGATACATAAACAAACATGGCCTCGGTTTTCTTGTTACAAGTCTGCTCAACTCATTAGAGTTTTACTTATTGTTAATCACCATTCTAGTTGAGATACCGATGGCCTAGGTGAGTGATACAGGCCCCCTGGGCCTATAGTTCCTTGGCCTTTCTGGATCATTAAACATTTTAATATTTTTTAACAAGAAGAAACATTAGCTTTTGTCCCCCTTTGCCTAATCCCTGTGTTTTCTTTTCAGCTGGACACATCATGTGATGGATATGTTGATTGGAATGAGTTTTGTACCTACTTGTTGCTTCTGTATCGTGAAAATGATTTCTTGCGGTCCAAAAAATGTCTACCATTTGTTAATGCACCATTGATCAGGCATATTGTGCACAACAGGGTGAGAATCAACATATAGTCATACATATGCATGCATGCCCACACACACACACACGCACACACTCACGCACGCACGCACCATTGATCAGGCATATTGTGCACAACAGGGTGAGAATCAATGTATAGTCATACATACGCATGCATGCCCACACACACACGCACACACGCACGCACACATGCACGCACACACACATGCATGCACACACACACACGCACTCATGCACGCACGCACGCATGCATGCACCATTGATCAGGCATATTGTGCACAACAGGGTGAGAATCAACATATAGTCATACATATGCATGCATGCCCACACACACACACATGCACACACGCACACACCATTGATCAGGCATATTGTGCACAACAGGGTGAGAATCAACATATAGTCATACATATAGGGCTGCGCGATATACCGATACCATATTTAAAACCGATATCCTGCACTGACGGTTTCATAACCGATTATAAAAAATAAATATCGAAAAACCGAATATGAACATATTTTCGGTTTTTCGTATCAGGATTGTTAAAAATAAAAGATACTAACGAGCATGAAAAGCGTAATGAATAATAATGTCCATCCATTCCAGTAAGCTACGTTCGGGGCAACTAATAATTGAACGTGGCCACAATTGCGCATATTGTGTAACTCCATGTAACTCGCTGTGCGCCGAGAGAAATCAAGCAGCGAATTAATTAAATAAATATCCACTCGTCTTTTCTCTGGTAGTCTCAGATAAATTTGCAATATAAAACACAATACTAAGGCGGGAATTTGTCATTGAAATTTGTATAGGAGAAACCGTTTCTAAACAACGGCATCCATTTTATTTACGTCACGGCTAATTAACATAATGCAAAGTCGTCCCAAAACTAAATCGCCCGAATGCAAAAAAATCTCGCCAATAAATATAATGCTGAATACATTTTGCTGATTAGGATATAATTTTAAATAAAATTATTACTCAAACCGTTTTTAAAACGTTATCTTCTATACACAATATCATATTAACTTATGAAATTCGCGTTCGCAATATTACAGTTAATATTTTCTTCAAGGCATGATTTCGTCCTCGGGCCGAATTGGTTTCATGAAAGAAGAAAGGGAGATAATTACATCATAATTAATTACAATCACGTGATTTACGTCTTTTCGCAACCTGTTTTGCTAATTTATGATTAATTTTGACAAAATAAACGATGTTTATTTAACTGTGCGTAATAAGGTCTAATTAATAATTTCACTCCCGCGATAATGGCTATTATAAGGTATATTAAGCTTTAAACGCGTAAATCGTTACGAATGTATCAGGGCGTGAAAATACGTTTTGTTTTCGTGCTATTTTTATCATTTAAATTTTTTGTTTCATGTCCATAAAACCGATATTCGGTTAAAACTGATATGAAAAGTCATATCGAAACCGATATGGCTGTAAGCTAAACCGCGCAGCCCTACATACATACGCATGCATGCCCACACACACACGCACACACGCACGCACGCACACATGCACACATGCATGCATGCACACACACACACACACACACACACACACACACACACACACACACACACACACACACACACACACACACCACTTCAACTATTCAGTTATTTTCTCTGACTTGTTGGACTTAGTGCACATCCTAAGATGGTGCTGATATCTATTCTTTCTGACCCGTGCTTGCAGCAATATGTTTCAGCAATAAGGTCTTCAAAATGAATACCAAATGGAATTTATCCATAGAGCAGTACAAGGGGTAACATAAAACCAGTTCATACAATTGATTAATACGGTATCAATACACAGAAATGCCTGTGGGAGACCAGATATTGTGACTGACCATGTTACCTTCCATCTATGGTACTTAATGTTAATGGTTTATATGCTCATTATCTTCCCCCCCCTCCCCCCCCCCCCCCCCCCCCCCCCCGCTTTCAGGGGGGGATTATGTTTTCGTGTCCGTCCATCCGTCCGTGCGTCCGTCACACACACACAGGTTTTCTTTCGATAACTTTACTTTTGTTTGGAATATTGTGACAACACTTCATGGGAAGGTTGGCTATGGTACTAGGCAAATGCACCTTAGTTTGAGGGTCAGTCAGCCCGTCCCTCTGTCCATGTCCATCCTTCCCTTTGTCTCTGAATTTGTGTCCGTCCGTCCGTGCAAATTTTGGGTCTTTGTTTAAAAACTGTATCATTGCTTGTTTAACCCTTTAATACTCAGACCCGCCAAAAACAGGTGGTACAGAGGTCTTGAGAATATCGAATTCACCTTTCCAGAGTATCCATCCATCATCAGACCTCGTATGACATCATAATCAGATCAGCGCGTGTATGATGACGTCATAATCATTACGTCACAAAGGGTTCCATATAGAGCGTCACCAAATCTCAAATGGTCCGACACGTATGAATTGTTTGTCTTTGTAATTCTTTGCTGTTTAATAAACATGCTGTTAGGCAGCAACAGCACAAATTGATAGTCAGGGTGTTCAGAGATCGATCGATTCCAACATGAGTGAGGTGTGGGTGGAGCTTAGCTAGAGATGGGTGGGGCATGGCTAAAAATGGAAAGGTTCATTGAAAACCAAGAGAAGACTATTTTTGAAAATTTAAACTCAATAACCGAGCCAGTCAGTGCAGTGATAAATCTTTAAAAATAATCTCTTAGTCTGCAAATGGACATTTCCTATGACAAAATCGAAGTTTGCTTGAACATATTTAAGAGTTATAGTTTTGAGAATGCTACTGTTACTTTCACAGCAAGAACCCACTACCAAGGTGCTGAGCGTGGACAGCCCTAGACGCTTCATCACAGTTAGCAAGGTCTGGTCAAGTATTATCTCATGTCAATTATAACTACCATGGTCAGGAAAGTAAAGTATGTGAACTAATTAGAGAGATGAATGATCAGTTATTGTCGTCATCCAAGCAGCAATGGAGGAATCCACTTTTAGCTATGCCCCCACCCATCACTAACTAAGCTCCACCCATACTTCACCGTTTTTGGATCAAGTGATCTCTGACCTGCCTGACTATCAATTCCAGAAAACTAATACAGATAAGCTGTTGAATATTTGGAAACTAATTTTACTGGGTGCCCACTCAAATTAGTTTCAAAATATTCAACACCACCTTTGTTAAATAGTAAAGACATACAATTCATACAATAACGCTTAGTCCATCCTTAATTAAGCAGTTGTGACTAACTTATCTATGTCATTCATGATGTCATTGATTATGGCATCATCCTATACATCACATGGTTGATTATGACTTCATATGATTGACGGATAAACTGGAAAGGTCTATTGACTAAGTAATCTCACAGACACCTGGATCCACCCCCAATGTACAGCCTTGTGAAATTACTAACCACTCCTCAATCTCAAGAACATATAAAAGCAGTATAATGGACCTTTCCATTTTTAGCTATGCCCCGACCATCACTAGCTAAGCTCCACCCATACCTCGCCGTGTTTGGATTGATCGATCCCCGAATGCCCTAGCTATCAATTTCCTGAAAACTATACATGGAAGCTGTTGAATATTTTGTAACATTTTAGACTGGGTGCTGTTGCTGCCATAGCAACAGCGCCCCGTCAAATTAGTTTCAAAATATTCAACAGAATATTTATTAAATAGTAAAAGCAAACAATTTGTACAACAGCCCATAGACCGTCTTCAAATATGCGTTCGTGACGTACTTATCGACATCATTCGTGACGTCATTCTTTATGATGTCATTGCACACATCACACAGTGCATTATGACGTCATATGATGGGTGGGTACTCTGGAAAGGCCCATTGAGAAAGCCAGCACTAGTCCTCCACCACATAATGACATATGAATCATGCAGTTGTATGCGTATGCCAATCATATACTGGATATCATTTACATTGAACAATCAGTACCTGTATACACTTGGGTATTGGTACATTGATCAGTGAGCACCAATATGCACTTGGACATTGCTCCATCCACCATTGATCAGTATGCAATTGGATCTTGCGCCATGCGCTATTGACCAGTGTTTGTGGCAGTACTATATATTGAATATTGGTTATATATTTGTGATCAGTTGACACACCAATGTCTGCTAGATTAGTGATCAGTTGTCACACCAGTATCAGCTAAATTAGTGATCAGTTGACACACCAATGTCTGCTAGATTAGTGATCAGTTGACACACCAATATCTGCTAGATTAGTAATAAGTTGACACTCCAGTGCCTGCTAGATTGGTGATCAGTTGACACTTGTGTGACATCAGTTTCTTATAGATTAGTGTTCAGTTGACACACCAGTGTCTGCTAGATTAGTGATCAGATGACATACCAGTTTCTGCTAGATTAGTGATCAGTTGACACTCCAGTGTCTGCTAGATTAGTGATCAGTTGACACACCAGTGTCTGCTAGATTAGTGATCAGTTAACATACCAGTTTCTGCTAGATTAGTGATCAGTGGACACTCCAGTGTCTGCTAGATTAGTGATCAGCTGACACACCAGTGTCTGGTAGATTAGTAATAAGTTGACACACCAGTATCTGCTAGATTAGTGATCAGTGGACACACCAGTGTCTGCTAGATTAGTGATCAGTTGTCACTCCAGTGTTTGCTAGATTAGTGATCAGTTGTCACTCCAGTGTTTGCTTGATTAGTGATCGGTTGTCACTCCAGTGTTTGCTAGATTAGTGATCAGTTGTCACTCCAGTGTTTGCTAGATTAGTGATCAGTTGACACACCAGTGTTTGCTAGATTAGTAATCAGTTGACACCAGTGTTTGATAGAATAGTGATCAGTGGACACACCAGTGTCTGCTAGATTAGTGATCAGTTGACACACCAATATCTGCTAGATTAGTAATAAGTTGACACTCCAGTGCCTGCTAGATTAGTGATCAGTTGACACTTGTGTGACATCAGTTTCTGATAGATTAGTGATCAGTTGACATACCAGTGTCAGCTAGATTAGTGATCAGTTGTCACTCCAGTGTTTGCTAGATTAGTGATCAGTTGACACACCAGTGTCTGCTAGATTAGTGATCAGTTGACATACCAGTTTCTGCTAGATTAGTGATCAGTGGACACACCAGTGTCTGCTAGATTAGTGATCAGTTGACACTCCAGTGTCTGCTAGATTAGTGATCAGTTGACACACCAGTGTCTGCTAGATTAGTAATAAGTTGACACACCAGTGTCTGCTAGATTAGTAATAGGTGGACACACTAGTGTCTGCTAGATTAGTGATCAGTGCACACTCCAGTGTCTGCTAGATTAGTGATCAGTGGACACACCAGTGTCTGCTAGGTTAGTGATCAGTTGTCACTCCAGTGTTTGCTAGATTAGTGATCAGTTGTCACTCTGGTGTTTGCTTGGTTACTGATCGGTTGTCACTCCAGTGTTTGCTAGATTGGTGATCAGTTGTCACTCCAGTGTTTGCTAGATTAGTGATCAGTTGACATACGAGTGTTTGCTAGATTAGTGATCAGTTGACACACCAGTGTTTGATAGAATAGTGAGCAGTGGACACACCAGTGTCTGCTAGATTGGTGATCAGTTGAAACTTGTGTGACATCAGTTTCTTATAGATTAGTGATCAGTTGACACACCAGTGTCTGCTAGATTAGTGATCAGTTGACATACCAGTTTCTGCTAGATTAGTGATCAGTTGACACTCCAGTGTCTGCTAGATTAGTGATCAGCTGACACACCAGTGTGTGCTAGATTAGTAATAAGTTGACACACCAGTGTCCGCTAGATTAGTGATCAGTTGACACACCAGTGTCTGCTAGATTAGTGATCAGTAGACACACCAGTGTCTGCTAGATTAGTGATCAGTGGACACACCAGTGTCTGCTAGATTAATAATAAATTGACACACCAGTATCTGCTAGATTAGTGATCAGTGGACACACCAGTGTCTGCTAGATTAGTGATCAGTTGTCACTCCAGTGTTTGCTAGATTAGTGATCGGTTGACACACCAGTGTTTGCTAGATTAGTGATCAGTTGACACCAGTGTTTGATAGAATAGTGATCAGTGGACACACCAGTGTCTGCTAGATTAGTGATCAGTTGACACACCAATATCTGCTAGATTAGTAATAAGTTGACACTCCAGTGCCTGCTAGATTAGTGATCAGTTGACACTCCAGTGTTTGCTAGATTAGTGATCAGTTTACACACCAGTGTTTGCTAGATTAGTGATCAGTTGACACCAGTGTTTGATAGAATAGTGATCAGAGGACACACCAGTGTCTGCTAGATTAGTGATCAGTTGACACACCAATATCTGCTAGATTAGTAATAAGTTGACACTCCAGTGTCTGCTAGATTAGTGATCAGTTGACACACCAGTGTCTGCTAGATTAGTGATCAGTTGACACACCAGTGTCTGCTATATTAGTGATCAGTTGACACACCAGTGTCTGCTAGATTAGTGATCAGTGGACACACCAGTGTCTGCTAGATTAGTGATCAGTTGTCACTCCAGTGTTTGCTGGATTAGTGATCAGTTGTCACTCCAGTGTGTGCTAGATGAGTGATCAGTTGACACACCAGTGTTTGCTAGATGAGTGATCAGTTGACACACCAGTGTTTGCTAGATGAGTGATCAGTTGACACACCAGTGTTTGCTAGATTTGTGATCAGTTGACACACCAGTGTTTGATAGAATATTGATCAGTGGACACACCAGTGTCTGCTAGATTAGTGATCAGTTGACACACCAATATCTGCTAGATTGGTAATAAGTTGACACTCCAGTGCCTGCTAGATTAGTGATCAGTTGACACTTGTGTGACATCAGTTTCTGATAGATTAGTGATCAGTTGACACACCAGTGTCTGCTAGATTAGTGATCAGATGTCACTCCAATGTTTGCTAGATTAGTGATCAGTTGACACACCAGTGTCTGCTAGATTAGTGATCAGTTGACCTACCAGTTTCTGCTAGATTAGTGATCAGTGGACACACCAGTGTCTGCTAGATTAGTGATCAATTGACACACCAGTGTCTGCTAGATTAGTAATAAGTTGACACACCAGTGTCTGCTAGATTAGTGATCAGTTGGCACACCAGTGTCTGCTATATTAGTGATCACTGGACACACCAGTGTCTGCTAGATTAGTGATCAGTGGACACACCAGTGTCGGCTAGATTAGTGATCAGATGTCACTCCAATGTTTGCTAGATTAGTGATCAGTTGACACACCAGTGTCTGCTAGATTAGTGATCAGTTGACCTACCAGTTTCTGCTAGATTAGTGATCAGTGGACACACCAGTGTCTGCTAGATTAGTAATAAGTTGACACACCAGTGTCTGCTAGATTAGTGATCAGTTGGCACACCAGTGTTTGATAGAATATTGATCAGTGGACACACCAGTGTCTGCTAGATTAGTGATCAGTTGACACACCAATATCTGCTAGATTGGTAATAAGTTGACACTCCAGTGCCTGCTAGATTAGTGATCAGTTGACACTTGTGTGACATCAGTTTCTGATAGATTAGTGATCAGTTGACACACCAGTGTCTGCTAGATTAGTGATCAGATGTCACTCCAATGTTTGCTAGATTAGTGATCAGTTGACACACCAGTGTCTGCTAGATTAGTGATCAGTTGACCTACCAGTTTCTGCTAGATTAGTGATCAGTGGACACACCAGTGTCTGCTAGATTAGTGATCAATTGACACACCAGTGTCTGCTAGATTAGTAATAAGTTGACACACCAGTGTCTGCTAGATTAGTGATCAGTTGGCACACCAGTGTCTGCTATATTAGTGATCACTGGACACACCAGTGTCTGCTAGATTAGTGATCAGTGGACACACCAGTGTCGGCTAGATTAGTGATCGGTGGACACACCAGTGTCTGCCAGATTAGTGATCAGTGGACACACCAGTGTCTGCTAGATTAGTAATAAGTTGACACACCAGTGTCTGCTAGATTAGTGATCAGTGGACACACCAGTGTCTGCTAGATTAGTGATCAGTGGACACACCAGTGTCTGCTAGATTAGTGATCAGTTGTCACTCCAGTGTTTGCTAGATTAGTGATCAGTTGTCACTCCAGTGTGTGCTAGATTAGTGATCAGTTGTCACTCCAGTGTTTGCTAGATTAGTGATCAGTTGACACACCAGTGTTTGCTAGATTAGTGATAAATTGACACACCAGTGTTTGATAGAATAGTGATCAGTGGACACACCAGTGTCTGCTAGATTAGTGATCAGTGGACACACCAATGTCTGCTAAATTGGTGATCAGTGGACACACCAGTTTCTGCTAGACTAGTGATCGGTGGACACACCAGTTTCTGCTAGATTAGTAATACTATGTCATTACCAATATGTTCCACCCATTTAGCTAATAGTCTTGCTAACTGTATTTTGAGTTACTACGCCCTGTGGTTTACAGCACCATGGGATTTACTACACTATCTCATGTAACATTGGAAATCTGTTTCATAAACTTTCTTCAAAGGCCACTGTTTTCGATAATGCATCTTTGAGGTCTGCCATTTCTTCTTGGGCTATTCCATTCTGTATTCATAAAAATGTTGTTTCACTCCACCTAAATATGAATCCTGCTGAATAGTCAAGAAAACAGCTGTGCCTGAATGTCATAGTTACGTTATGCAACAACACCTTTTTAGCTCACCTTGCCCGAAGAGCCAAGTGAGCGTATGCTGTGGCGACCGTCCGTCATCCATCCATCCGTCATCCGTCCATCAACTTTTGCTTTAAACACTACTTCTCATTAACCGCTTGGGCGATTTCAAGTAAATTTGGCTGTAAGTACCCTATGGTCATAGGCTACAGAACTTCCATTGAGAATTTTGATTCATCAATTTTTTGGGTGACAGTCTGAGATTTTATGAAAAATGTAGCGGAAATTGTCAAATTGCTACTTCTCCTTACCATTCTGACAGATTTCAACCAAATTTGGGTGAAAGGATTCTATGGCCATAGGCTCTAGAAACTCCATTCAAAATTTTGTTTTATCAATTTTTTGGGTGAAAATCTTAGATTTTATGAAAAATGTACCGGAAATTGTCAAATTGCTTCTTCTCCTTACCATTCTGAGCGATCTCAACCAAATTTGGCTCAAGGGATCCTGTGGTGATGGGCTCTAGGATTTCCATTAGAATTTTGATTCGTCAATTTTTTGGGTGAAATTTTAGATTTTATGAAAAATTTACCGGAAATGGTCAAAATGCTACTCCTCCATAGCTGCTTGATATATTTCAACCAAATTTGGTTGGATGGATTCTATGATGGTAGGCTCCAGAACTTCCATTCAGAATTTTGATTGAGCTATTTTTTGGGTGAAAATCTTATGGAAATTGTCAAATTGCTTTCTCTGCTTGTCAACGTAACTGATTTCAAGCAAATATGGCTAAAAGGATCCTATGATCATAGGCTCTAGAACATGCATTCAGAATTTTGATTCATCAAATCTTTATTACAAATTTCCCGGAAATTGTCAAATTGCTTCTTCTTACTACTTTGAGCAATTTCAACCAAACTTGACTAAAATGATCATATGATCATAGACGCCAGAATTTCCATTCAGAATTTTGATTGGAAGATTTTTCCTGTGAAATTTTTTTTTTTTTCCATCTTGTTTAATGTAAACGAATCATGTATATTTAAATGCAAATGCTTCAAATGCAAATTCAAATGGTCCAGGTGAGCGTCACAAGCCCTTGAGCCTCTTGTTTATGTTTTAACACTTCAATGGTCACACCGGCCAAAACTGGCCTATCTAGTGGTCTTCAGAAATGTCCATTTGCAGGACAAGAGAAGACAATTGTTTTGAAAATTTGCCACTGGAATGACTGGCTCGATAACTGAGCCAGTCATACCAGTGGTAAATTTGTAAAAATAGTCTTCGCTTGTCCTGCCAATGGACATTCAATGAGTAAATATTTTGAATTTTTTGAAAAAATGTTAGCATTAAAAAGTTAAGAAAAAATAATGCAGAATATTTATCCATTTATTATTTGAAAAAATTGAGCCACCGTGACATTTAGACATTCACTACATTTTCTATATGACTGTAAATGTTTCTGAGAAATCTTTTTTTAAAACTTTTACAAGGAGGGTGTTGTAAGTGTATGGAGTCCTAGTCTGCACTATGAGAAGACATTCTCTATCTCTGATCAAGATAACATTGCGCATGTGGTCAAACGTCGCTTCAAGACCTGGGTCACCGATGCAGTTTACATGGCAGACTGTCACAAACTGGCTATAGCATCAACTAGCCGAGATATCAAGTTCTTTGATGTTAACACGGGACAGTATAACGAGGAGTTTCATCTTTTTGGTAAATGATAACTTTTTATATAAGAAATTCAGAAATTTGTTTTATTCAGTCTTTGAATCTGTAATCACAGTCTTTTAGTCCAGTAAGAAATGACAATGGACACAGACATTTTAAGTAACAACCAGATTTTTGCCCAGAACTCTTCCATTGTATCTAAATTAAGACCACAAAAATTCCCCATGAATCCCAATTGGGGAAAATGCTTTTCTAGCAAAAATTCAAAATGGCCGCCAAAATGGCTGAAAATTATACATTTCTAGATAGTTCAGTTACTATATAAGCTAGAGTGGCGATTTAAACCTCAAAAGTTAATGTTTTTGGGTCAAGGAATTGAATTCTGATATTATTTCTACAGAATAACACATGCTAATTATGGTAATTTATTCAAAATGGCTGAAAGATGTCAAAATGGCCGCCAAAATGGCCGAAAATTATACATTTCTAGATAGTTCATTTACCATATAAGCTAGAGTGGCGATTAAAGCCTCTAAAGTTAATGTTTTGGGGTCATGGAATTGAATTCTGATATTATTTTTACAGAATAACACATGCATATTATGGTAATTTATTCAAAATGGCGGAAAAACGTCAAAATGGCCGCCAAAATGGCTGAAAATTGGACATTTCTAGATAGTTCAGTTACCATATAAGCTAGAGTGGCGATTGAAGCCTCTGAAGTTAGTGTTTTGGGGTCAAGGAATTGAATTCTGATATTATTTTTACAGAATAACATATGCTTATTATGGTAATTTATTTATCATAATTCACCTGTCAGGATGGCAGATATAACTAAAATTATGCATGGTGCATAGAGTCAGCAAATTACGGCTGGCTCCACCAAGTAATATTCTGCTAAAGTTCAATGTGAGAATTTGCAGTGTATGCTGCATGGAATTCCTCTCTTGGCACAAGTACAAGATACACAACGTTCGCTCTTACAGGAGAATCTGATCTCTGCCAATATATGTGCTTGCGCTGCTGCTTTATCAGTGATTACCGGCACTACGGCATCACCTTCAATCTTGTATCCGAACTCTTCCTTTTGGAGAATCGTTTGAAGATGTGGCCATGTGCTTACTTGGTGATGTACATGTAGCGAGTGATAGTACATAGCTCTGCTTGTAGGTGGCATTCTCTCAAAAGGTACATATTTGGATGATACCACATTTAAATAGCGCAGTTCATCGAGTCTTTCAGCATTGGTTCCCCCTATGTACAAATTCTTTGCAAAACTTTCTCCTACCTTTAGAAGCACTTCTTTAGGTGTTTCTGTGTCACCAAAGACCAGTGCATCTGCGCGTAACTGCTGTGATGACTGAAGCAATTTCATGAGCTTCAGTTTCCCCATGCCATACATTCCAGATGTTGTATCACAGCCTGACATAGCATGAGCAAATGGCAAACACATATACATCTCTCTCCCTAACACCTCCTTTGCAACTTTAATGGCAATGGTATGTTGTCTGGTCTGCATATAAACATGTTTCCCATAATTTGTGTGGTGGATCAACATTATCAGAATGTCTTTATCATCAGCAACAACAACAACAACAACATTTTCATATGTTTTCGCCAATTCCATTGCCTTCTTAACTATGCAGACATCAGCATCACCCTCTTCACCAGCATGCTCTACATGGATGCCTGCCTTCTGAAGGTGCTGAGATAATAATTTGATCAAACCCTGCTTGTTCTTTTTGTTTCCAAGAAATGCCTTCTTGTCTCCAGGTATTGGTGTTTTCATCTCCACAGCAACATCTGGGAACATTTTCTCCTTTCGCCGTCGCTTTTGTTCCTGATCTTTTGTTGTTGCCACTTCATAGCTGTCAAACTCTACCCAAAGGGGAAGACCATATGAAGAATGGGAGACAACAGAGGACACATATGCATCACAAACATCCTCCATAGTGCCAGTCTTGGCCCAAACCAGTTTGTGCAAAAGAGCACATCCATCAAGCACTTTAGCTGCTGGTCCAACTGTTTCTGATGTGATTTCTGTATCGATCTCAAGTATACATTTAGCCATATCCGCCTTATTTGCTTTCCTCATACTCCCGTCATCTTTGAACAGTGCAGGCGATACAGTTGCAAGTTCATGTGAAAACACACTTTTGTCAGGAGGGCAACCATTGACATATGACATGGACATAGATCGATGGTACAGCTCCTGTGATGACATTCAGACTTCATCACCAGATATTTTGAGGGGCTTTCGTATGGCAGCAAATGTTTTAGCTTGTTCTACCCTCTTAAACTTTACATCGCCAAATTTCTTCTCATTCAGTTTTTCTTGGATTGTGGTCCCAATTTGTAGGGCATTATCTACATTGACACGCTCATCAGCTACTACTCCAGTTGCAATGTTCCTGAGCTCACTATCTTGGCCAGATCTGAATGGGTTGTTCCTTAAAAGGAATTGCTTGACGGTTTCCATGTCTTCCGAATCCTTTCTAATGTTTCCTCGATGCATCCCTTTATGTTGTTCTGACAAGGATCCAGTAAACTTACTGGTAAGGCAACGTAGATCATCAGTGTACATAGCAACAACATGTGCAGTGAGTAACCAAATGTTTCTTGCAGAGTCTTTGTGGGTAATATTGATGAGTCCACCTACAGTCTTCCCTGATCTCATCAGTGATTGTTCTATGGTCATACCTGACCAGGTTTCACTCCAGAATCGGGTTTTCTTCCTTCTTATCACGAATTCTCCATTTTTTATTGGTTCTTCCAAACATTCACATAAATTCTGACAATCTTGAAGATACAACCGGCAACATTTTGCATAGCTTTGCCGTTCGTTTGGATTCGTGAGATTCTTTTTTTCTAATCACTTCTTCATGCAGCTGAATCAGATCTTTATTTGCAGTTATTTCATCCAAGCAGATTTCACCAGCTAATACGGAGCTGTAGAATGCTTTCAAACGTGACCAAATGTTATCACTTTCCACAGGTTCCTCATTAACAGTATATTGATCTTCACAACCACTACCTGGCATAGGAGTTGTTTGGAAATTCTTTCACTATTCTGATTTCTATCTGACATATTAACCTGATGATGATCATCATCATTGTCAATCATGTCCATACAATCTGATACTTCATTGTCAGTGTCCATACGGCAGTCTACATCTACATTCTGAACACCACTGCTCGATTGTTCTGCTAGTTCTTCTGACAAGTCAGTGTCCACAGCATCGCTAACTTCAGGCTCAAACAATAATAGATGAAGTGCTGCATTTGTTAAAAGGCATGCTCTTAGCGTCTTAGTATAAGATTTGCCGTCCATCATTTTAGGTAAGGAGTTTTTGGCATACACTGTACCCCCACAACTCTTCAATACCACTGTCCTCCATTAGTTTACACCCTGCACCAAGGAAAGACATAAGTAAATGGAATCCTCCCAGCCGCAAGAACATGTTCTTAAATTCATTCTGATTGTCTTGCTTGATTTTGCAAGCACTCAAATACAATGGTTGGTCAAAGGTAAGTGTTGCACAGCACATTCCGACTTTCATGGCCTGCTGTTTTACATATACCATAGTACTATAAACAGCTTCATCTGTTGAAGGGTTCAAAGGTACCATAGGGTTGAACACCACATTTGTGCAGCAGTAGTCTCCTTTACTTATGTCGGACATGAACCCCTGCCAAGTTGGTGGACTCCGTGAAAGCCTACTCGATAACAGCCACAGGGTATCCATTATTTGACATTTACGTGCGGAAATGTCTGTAGTGCTAAGAGTTCCTATCTTAACATCAGACATGCATGGTTTCAAAAGACGCTTGTAGCATTTGATGATTGAACTGAAGTTCCCATCTTGCATTATATCTGCTGAAGAAGGATTCTGTCTAACAACTGGTTCTGGTGTACACTCACATGAGGTCTCAGTTTGACATGCAATTATACCCATTACATGTGTGGTATCATGCCCTGATTTGGTATCTTCATTATAGTCAAAGTTGTCAGCTACCCACTGACAGAAACCGCCTCCTTTGCTGACTTCAACTAGACCGGATATTAATGAATCCACTCACTTTCCAACAGCTGCTCTCTTTTCAAACTGCAGAATCTGAGTATACGATATACATAGACCGAAGGATGACAGAACGTCAATGAGCACTCTTGATCGTGTTGTCTGCTTGATAAAGAGGCCAACTGATAACATAAGAGGTGATATGTATGATTGTTGGCATGTTGCCTGCATGAGGATGTGGCACAATGAAGTTATCAGACGTTGCTTCTTCATGTTGGCTGATTCACTTCTTGATTCTGAGAAAAGGTTAGCAACAAGGGTGTGGAGTGAGTCTGGAATGGACTTTTCTAATTCACTCAATTCAAATTCTGATGGACTTGGATAAGTGTCATTATAATATTCTATATTCAAGATATCTTCTCTAATTTTTGCACCTATCAGTTTTGTCTGTTTTACGGTTTCTTCATTGTCTCCTAGGTTGTCTGCATCAATATATGACTGATGTAAAATGTTATCTGCAGCAGCTCTGAATGTAAGTATATTAATTTTCCCTTCATTTTGTGCAATGCATGCACATTCACCAAACTGCTTCACAAGGCGACGTTTCAGATGCTTCTCTGTGTATGGCGGAACACCTGGCAAGTATGTTGCGAGCTGATCTCTCAGATCCTGAAGGGAGAATTGACCCTGCATTTGCTCTGTTTGTTGTAACCAGTAACACAACTTGTTGAAAGCACAATCATTAATTGTGTCAAGGTTTCTAGAATTGCCACATGTTATGTCAACACAATTCTCGCACCCTGGAACACCTTTTCCTAGCATAAATAATGTCATACAAGTTTGGTGATAATGAGCCTCTACTGCACGGAGATCTCCCGCAAAATGTATTCGTGCTTTTACATTTACTGCTAGATTGTCGTGGCTATTGTCACATTTTTTCATTAGTGACTCTTGGATGAGACTTCTTTTTTCTTTGCTTGATACAATCTCCACACTAGATATCTGAGATGCTCGGTCTGGATGGTGCTTGACATCATCAAAGTCAAGTTCCTTTGTACATATCAAGCAATGTGTTGGATAATCAAAAGGCTTGCTTTTCGTTTTCAAACGTAGTGTAACACCAGAACAATCTGGATCACTGGAAGTTCTCTTTGGTTGTTTTCCTTTTGAATAATTTTTATAGCAATTTTCATGAACATAGTTCTTTCACATCAAGAGTATACTTACCTCCCTAATACTTTTGATATTGCTAAATATCGGCTTTCACTCAATAAAACACTCAGATTAAAAACAGTTAGGTGCCCCTACTGGGCAGGGAGTCAGAGGTAGTCCGGCGGATGCTCGCCCCACCACCGCGCATGCGCCGACTACTACTTCCTCTTTGCTCATTTATTGGCTAAGGGTTACATGCGGTTTTGTGTTACCTTACATTTTCTGCGCGTTACCTTGTTTTTTACTCAAATTTGACGATTCTTGTACGTTGGAGGCATGTCGGAAAGAGAGGACTCACCTTTGGAAGGAGCTGGATCTCTTTATCAGGTGATTTCTTTGATATGCTAGCGTGTTTTGTCCCGGTTTAATGTGTTTCCGGGACTCGCGCTTACCGTGATTAGCGCCTGTTTGTGTTGGTTTTTTACAACATGGTGCTTCATAAGTCTCATTTCTCTTTGTGTTTTTGTCCACAGGTATCACGTAGAAGCTTTGATGGACTTCTCGGCACAAGAGGATATGTTTTCTCTCCACCACGGTTCCATTTCCTACTAATACTGTTAGGTTATCTAACCAAAAGATCTATGTTCAGTGAGTTGGAGACTTGGTATAAAGGTCTTCTCACTTTGCCCTCTTGATCCAATTCCTTCCCCTTCGGTGGAGAGAATGTAGAGGCGTACTATGGTGGAGTTCTCCGGTACATCACGTTGGATGGTTTGTCTGTACAAGTGTCAGGTATCTAATTATTGATAAACAAAAGGGGAGATAATTTCCTTTTTTGCCAATGCTAGAATTGGAAGGAGTTATCTCTGTATATCTGATTGTTGTGTACTCGAAATGCCAATTCAACGGGAATGTTCCGGTTACTTATACAATTCGTTCTTGCACTTAGTGCTTGTTGCGGATCGATTATTTTGGTCACGGGAGTGATGACGTCATAATCGGCCTTGGCCTTTATTAACATTTAACGTTTTGTCCAAGGCTGGTTCTTCTTGATTTGCGATCTTGAGGATCCTGTCCCTCTCTTTTTAGTTGGTTTTGAGTTCGCTAACCTTAACTATCTTGCTCATTGTCCCTGTCCTTTGTCCTGTTTCAGAGACCTGGTTGCCCGTCCTGCGGGAGGTTTCTGAAGAACAGATTCGTTCCGCACTTGTGCTTCAGCTGCAGTCCCTGTGGACCGTTGCTGAAGTGCGACGTATGTAAGCAGTGGGGGGGAGATCTAATGTCTGATTTTCTCTCATTGCAGGCAAGGGAGAAGGTGATGGAGGAAGAGAGGAAGAAGAAGAAGGAGGGTTGTAAGAAGGGTAAGAAGAAGGCCTCATCCGCGGTGGATATGGAGGCCTTCAGGTCCGAAATGTTGCAAGAGATGCAGAGGACAATAAAGGATTTGGTCCCAGAGTTGCTTCGCGGCATGCTCCCTGGGCCAGCTCCTTTGTTGTCCTCGGCATCTGCTTACGAGCAGGTGATCCCCGCCTCTGAATCCGGTCTCTTTAGGTCTGGTCCGTTTGTGGATTCAGAGGTGGCCCCTTTGTTGGGGGCAGTCCAAGACCCTGGCAGCAGGCATGGCGCCGCGCCGAGGGGCCGTGGACAACGGTTGTTGCTGGGACCCGCGGTCTGCTCATCAGACCCCGGGTATCCGCGCGCCGAAGGTGTCAAAGCCTCCTATGGCACCTTTCCTGGCCAGTCCGGGTTAGCTCTCTTTGCTGACCCGGAGTCTAATCTTTCTGGCCAGGAGGAAGAGGATCTCCTGCTAGGGTCGCCTTCTGAGGACGTGGCCATGGAATACGACGTCTGTGCACCCCTCGCGGGGAATACAGGCGACGTGTTCCGTGGTTCTACTCTCGCAGGAGTAGATTTCACGGTCCAGAAGGTGTCCCCGGGCGGTGCTGTTGACCACGGATACCGCATACCTCGGCTTGCCGATGGTGTCGCTGGTGCTGGTCAGGCCCGCGGTAGGGCGGTGTTTACCCCACGCTCTGCCACGGCGCCTGCTCCTGGTCAAGCCGCGGAGTTTAGCATGCCTGCTCTCTCGGGCCCGCATGCTTTTCCAGGCTTGCCAGGGGTATCAGCTTATCCGCCGTCGACGTCAACTGCGAGTGCTCTGGAGGAAGACGAAGGCCCTCGTCTAGTAGAGCGCTCGCAGTTAGCCACGGAGGAGGATTGGTCGGACGCTTGCCAGTGGCTGGTAAGTGTTCGGCCCGATCTACCCGTGGAGCTGCCGGCTAGCCAGCGTGACCATAGGCCGTGGTTAGCTGGTAGGCCGGCGGCTACCGCTATGCCATCTCTGCCGCTGGCTGAGCATGTCGTGGACATGTTCGAAGCGGCGGAGGCGTCCATTAAGGTTAATGGACGTCTCGCGAAGGCCCCTCGCGAGGTGGCGAAGCGTTGCCGCATCGTGCCCCTGGAATACCAGCGGTACGGTGTGGTGCCGAAGCCAAGCGTTGATGATCGCGCGGCTTTAGGCGAAGATGCGCGGCCGGGCTCCCGTTCTGACACGGGAGTCTTGTGCTCGAACGCGTTGCGTTCGGCGAATGCCGCGCTGCGTGATGCGGAGGAGAGTGGGAGGGCGTCGATTGCCGCTCTGTCCCACGTCTCCCAGCTGCTACAGGGGGTGGTAGCGGCCTCCGCATCATGCCAGCCAAGCCCGGTAACAGTCCAGAGAGCCATCCAGGATGGTATCAACCTGGCTTTGGACTGTTTGACGCGGGCGGTGACCAGAAGTGTCCGGGCGAGGCACACGTTTGCTCTTGACAATCTGTGCCCGTCCCAGGACCTGTATAATAGGCTGCTGCGGACGCCTATGACAGGTCCTGGTCTCTTTGGAGGTGAGGGATGCAGGCACCTCCAGGAGACGGTCACTCTGGTTAACAACCAGAGGGCGCTGCGTGAACAATTTGAGGTGCTCCGGCGGGAGCGTGTTCGCGCGGCACCCCCTGCGTATCGTCCTCTGCAGGCTCGAGGTGGTGCTGGCCAGGTCAGAGGCCAGCCACCGTCGCAACGTAGGCCTAGGCCACGGGCGATTCGGCCAGCAGCGAGGGGGGCGCAGGTTCCCCAGCCGCACCCAGCCAGACAGCCGCCCGCGCACCGTGGTGCGCGCGGCGCTGGGCGGGGCGCGCGGGGATCTGGTCGCGGCAATCGGGCCTGATGGCCTGGTTACCGCGGTGGGAACCACTCCGGTGTTTCACGCCGAGAGAACAGTGCCACTCTGGCACTCCTTATGTCCACCTCTATCCCTAGGTGGACCGGTGGGCGGCCGTTTCCACATTCCCATAGAGAGGAGTTTCCGTCGATTCCTGAGATTTGCATTTCAGGGCCGACGGTGGCAATTCAGGGTGTTACCCTTCGGGATTTCCACGGCTCCTCGGGTCTTCACCCGTGTGGTTCTCGCGATCACTGCATACCTCCGCAGGAGAAGCATAGCAGTCCACACGTACATAGACGACTGGCTGTTGAAAGCACACACCCGGGAATCGTTGTCAGCCAATCTGGAGATTGTTTTGAAAATTCTCTCGGACTTGGGCTGGATGATCAATTTCCCGAAATCAGAGCTAACTCCATCCCAGAAGTTTGTTTACCTGGGCATGTTCTTCGATCTGGAGACGGGGTATGTGTACCCCACTCAGGAGAGGGTTCAAATACTCATCTCGGTAATACAGTCGGTGTGCGACAGTCGTCATGTCCTGGCACGGGTTTACTTGAGAATGCTGGGCTTGATGGTTTCTTTGGAACCAGTCATTCCGCAGGCCGCCTTGCGCAGGCGCCCGATCCAGTTGTTTCTCATGACACAGTGGACCCAGAGTTCAGGTTCGCTGGACTCGAACGTGTCAGTGTTGGCGCCTCTGATTCACCACCTGCAATGGTGGTTGAATACAGAGAATCTCTTGCCGGGGGTTTTGCTAACCCCTCCCCACCCTCAGGTGACTGTGTATACAGATGCATCGATGGAGGGGTGGGGAGCTTGTCTGGAAGAGTCCACAGTATCAGGGCTTTGGGATCTGGATCAGTCCAAGGAACATATCAATCTACTAGAGCTAAGAGCAGTAGTCCTGGGCCTGGAACATTTCTTAAAGAATGTTCAGGGCAAGATTGTTCTGATTCGTTCAGACAACTCGACAGTAGTGACTTACATAAACCGCCAGGGCGGAACGAAGTCGCCCAGTCTCTGTATGATGACATGGAAACTGCTTTGTTGGTGCCTGGATCATGGGATCACCTTGAAAGCAGTTCATATTCCGGGGAGGTTAAATCTGCTAGCAGACTCATTGAGCCGAAGGATGAGTGTTTTACCCACGGAATGGCAACTAAATCAATGTGTGGCGGATCGTCTGTTCGACCATTGGGGGAAACCCAACATAGATTTGTTCGCAATGAAGAAGAATGCGAAGATGACGACGTACGTCTCTCCGATTCCAGACCCAAGCGCTTTCGCAACAGATGCGTTAGCTATCAGCTGGGAGGGAATGTATGCATACGCATTCCCCCCAGCAATCCTGATTCCAAAGGTGCTTCAAAAAATCAGGCAGCAGGAGTGCCAAGTGCTTCTGATCGCCCCGGATTGGCCAAGCCGATCGTGGTATACGGATCTGCTGGACCTTCTGGTCTGCAATCCGGTTCCGCTGCCTCTGATGGACAACCTTATCTTCCAGGGCAAGGCCCTTCACGACAATCCGTCAATGTTCCGATTGACTGCGTGGATGTTGTCAAGGAATCTAGAATTAAGGAGGGCTTTTCTGAGCAAGCGGCCATGTTTATGGCCAAAGCCAGGAGGGGGTCAACCTCCAGAGCATATAATTATAAAATCAACAGATTTGCAGAATGGTGCTCAAAAAGATGTATTGATCCAATGGAATCATCTATTCAGGTAGTGGCTGATTTCCTCTGTCACCTATATGATGCCTATAGCCTCAAGCCTAACTCTATTGCTGGTTATAAGTCAGCTTTAATGACTGTTATTCCTTGCTTGGCTAATAGGGGGAGTGATGAAGTAAGTACATTAAATGTATTAATTAAAGGCATGGGCAATCTAAGACCAAGGAATCCTCCACTGATTCCGTCTTGGAGTTTATCACTGGTGCTCCAGGTACTAGGTGATAAGCCTTTTGAACCACTTAGTTCCATTTCTATGAAAATGTTAACTCTTAAAACTATTTTTAATTGCTGCGGCCTCGGCGAGGCGTAGGAGTGAAATTCACGCCTTATCAGCCGAGGTTGACCGTTTTGTGGTTACAGGGGAAGGCCTTAAGCTTCTACCTAGGATTAATTTCTTGTCTAAAAATCAGTCATTGAAATATCCAGGTCAGCCTATTTTTTTGCCATCTTTAACTAGATATGATCCTAATTCTAAAGTATGGTGCCCCGTACGGGCGCTGCTCCGGTACAAACAGCGTACTTCGGAGTGGCGTACCGACCAGTCAGCGTTATGGTTGTCATATATTGAACCCCATGGTAGGGCGTCTAAGGACACCATTTCTAGGTGGATTGTGGAATGTATTCAATTTTGTCACAAATCCGCCACCGGGCGACAGGTTGACGTGGCCAAGGCTCACAGTGTCCGCGGTGTCGTGGCATCCACTGCCCTGTTTAGTGGGGTCCCTGTGGATGATATTATGTCAGTGGCTCAGTGGCACTGTGAGTCAAGTTTTACAGACCATTACCTCCGTGACACCTCTAACCCTCTCGCCTTGTCGATTTTGAAACAATAACCGCTTTATGTTTGTGAAGAGTGCTTCCGCATTGCTTATATACTTCGCCATTCAGCGACGGTGACAACCACTTGTCGGGACTGTATCATCCTTCTCTACTGGATTCATGATGACAGCTTCCTAGTACAACAAGGTCAGTCTTGTTCATGTGTTGTTCATTGTTTTGTATTGTCACGTTACCCAGTGTTATTAATATGGTGATGGTTTATGTGGGTTGTGGTTCTTTAGAGAGAGTATACGAAAATGGAGCCTTTTCGTCTCTGTCATATAGACCAAAATCATGTCAATTCTTACTGGACTATTTCTATTTCATGCAAATATGTACAATCGTGCGTAGGTGTGTGAATTTCTACAGATTTTAGTTGTGTGTGTATATCTGTGCAGAGACATACCGCTCCAGGAATAATTCATTATGCAAGGAAGCCTCCTAATTAATACAAACCTCTTTAACGCTCTGATGTCAAAATTTTAATTTTTCAAATTAAATTAAGATAAACTGGTGTTCATTTTTCAGCGAATTTGGTGGAAGATGGTGGACAGCAACATCATCCACCAAAATTATTGAAAGATGTGAATCAGTTTTTATATGCCCACACAAAGTGAGGTCATATTATGTGATGTCGCTCGCCGTCCATCTGTCCGTGCGTCCGTCCATCTCGCCGTGCATTCGTCTGTCCATCTGATTTCTTGTCCGGACGAGATCTCTAAGAGTTTTGAACCTAGGCTAACAATTTTGTTACCAGCAGATGTGTTAGTGATAGACGAAGTGTCATGAATTCGTTTCGGCAAAATCTGTCCATATTTGCCCGAGTTCATAATCTCCCCTCAAATGGTCAAATTTGTCAAAACTTTCTTGTCTGAACCATATCTTGAAGAGTTTTGAACATACACTCACATTCTTTTTAAGCAGATGCGTTAGGGATAGACGAAGTGTCATTTCGTTTCGGCAAAATCCGCCCATATTCACCAGAGTTATATCCCTTAAAAAGCTAAAATTTGTCTAAATTTTCTTGCTCGGGCCAGATCGCGAAGAGTTTTGAACCTACAATCACAATTTTTTCCCCAGCAGATGTAGTCTGCCCATATTTGCCCATATTCTCCAAAGTTATCTCCATTGAAAAGCTAAAATTCATCAATTTTCTTGTCTGGTCGAGATCTCGAAGAGTTTTGAACCGACACTCACAATTCTTTTTCAGCAGATGTTTTAAGGATAGACGAGGTGTCATAATTTTGTTTCGACAAAATCCACCCATATTCAGCAGAGTTATCTCCCTTGAAAGATTAAAATTTATCAAAATTGTAATGATTAATGCTGCTGTGAAGATTTTCAAGATTTTCAAATGTGTACCCAATAGAAGTCGCACCCCCCCCCCCCCCCTCCTTTCTCAGAGAATTAGCAAAGACTAACTGTTCACATTTAACATTCCTCAAACAAGTATGTCTGCGGGCGTATGTTGAGTTTCGCTAAATTCTTGTTTTGCAATTGACACAGCGAAAAATAGAATATTGACATCCAAGTGTTAAGGGTTAAACCAAAATCCTGAAAAACTGAACAGATGTTTTAACCCAGATTTAGTTCTTATATAGGAATTCAGGCTCTGTAAACCAGAAACCTCTCCAAGCCAAACAGATTTGCCAGTTCTGTGGGATTCTATTTGGAGAGATTCCACTGTATCTATTATGTAACCCTGACGTAGGCTTGTGCGATTAAATCGAAAATCGCGATTATGTTTTAAATTGTGAATTTATATGATTAAAAATTAAATAATCGAATAATCGTGAATACTTTCTATTGAATAAAATATTCCAAAACCTAACTTTCAATTACTTTTTAATGCGATCGGTCATGAAAAATTACATTTTTCTTAGTGAATGTATGCCCATTTGCAGGGCAAGAGAAGACTATTTTTGAAAATGTATTACTGGAATGCCTGGCTCGGATTTTTGTCTTTGATATTCTTTTGTTGTTGTATTGGTAATTGTATCCATGCTGATTAATCGAGTAATCACGATTATTTTTTAATAATCGATCGTGATCAGTCAACGCAATAATCGCACAAGCCTACCCTGATGAGGGAAAGACACATATCTTTTATATTTAGAATGCACATATGTGATTTGATTTTTCTGTGTTTCAGCAATGCCAGATGTGCCGTATTGTTTTGACTATTGGTACGATGATGAGGTAAGGCAATATATTATCAACTGATAAGATATCAGGGGAGTGCTAACTTATAGTTATCACCACATTTCTCGTTTAAAGCTGGGGATTATGTCATCCCACCTGTGTGTGTGTGTGTGTGTGTGTGTGTGTGTGTGTGTGTGTGTGTGTGTGTGTGTGTGTGTGTGTGTGTGTGTGTGTGTGTGTGTGTGTGTGTGTGTGTGTGTGTGTGTGTGTGTGTGTGTGTGTGTGTGTGTGTGTGTGTGTGTGTGTGTGTGTGTGTGTGTGTGTGTGTGTGTGTGTGTGTGTGTGTGTGTGTGTGTGTGTGTGTGTGTGTGTGTGTGTGTGTGTGAGCGCGCGCGCGTGGGAATTGATTGTAACACAATTCCTTTGAAACTATAGGACAGAATTCAACCAAATTTGGTATATGAGTTAAACAGCTGGTTGCGGAGTGCACGAGGACATTTACATTTTGCTCTACCACCAGGGTGCGGTGGAGGGCTCACCATGTCAAATTTATTGTTGTAACATAGCACTGAAATCATTGGATGGAATTAAACCAAATTAGATATATGTGTTGCTCATAAGCTTGCGCAGTTAAAGAGAGCATTTAAATTTGGCTGGGGAGGGATTAAAAGGTCAAATTTTCATATGCAAAATTGATTGTAACATAACTCTGAAACCATTGGACGAAATTCAACCAAATTCAGTATGTGAGTTATCCATATGATTGCGGAGTGCAAGAGAACATTTACATTTGTCACTGCTACTATCAAATTCCAAAAAAACTAAACAGGTAAGCTGTTGAATATTTTGAAACAAATTTGACTGGGTGCTGTTGCTACCTAAGGCAGCAACAGTGCCCAGTCGAATTAGTTTCAAAAAATTAGTTTCAAAATATTCAACAGCATGTTTATTAAATAGCAAACAATTACAAAGATATACAATTCATACAATGTGTCAGAGTATTTGAGATTTGGTGAATTGGGCATTGTCAAAGGGTTAAAAAAACTGATAGTAACGCAAGTCCTCTGAAACTGTTGGACAGAATTCAACCAAATTGGGTATGTAAGTTACGCTTATGAGTGTGGAGTGCAACAGGGCATTTACATTTTACTTTTCACTCGGAGTAGGATGTCTGTGTGTGTGTGTGTGTGTGTGTGTGTGTGTGTGTGTGTGTGTGTGTGTGTGTGTGTGTGTGTGTGTGCGTGCATGCATGCGTGCGTGCGTGCATGCGTGCGTCCACTTGAGTCAAAGCTCAAAGCAGTGAATGTGGCGATTTATGATGATGATCGATGCGGCATCAACCGAGCAATCTAGTTCAAACTTCTAAGATATGGCTAGCCATGATTACTTGAATATATTCAGTTGACTGCTGATTTCGATTAACATGCCATTTAAAATTAACCTAAGCTGTACTAACTGAATGACCTCCAGACTAGCATTTCTTTCATGATTACTATAAATATGACTGTATCAAATACTAAAATAGTTAACCCTTTTTTTTTTAAATGTTATCAGTTGTATGACTGGCTCGGTTATCAAAACAGCCATTGCAGTGGTAAATTTTCGAAAACAGTCTTCGCTCATTCTGTAAATGAAGGTTGAGTTTCATATCAAACATTCAAATATTTAGGTCATCGAATCCCTTAGTACCTCGTCAAAATATAGGGTAACGGTGTCAGTCAGCACCACCTTCGACTGCAGTCTACCAGTACTTCACTCTGTTTTGCCTCTGCATGTGAAGGATACACCATTTTTAGTAGATAGATGTACTGTTTGTTATCAGGGTCATACAAGTCAATCAGTGATGATATTCTGTAGTGTTCCTTTGTTATCAGGGCCACACAAGTCAATCAGCCTCAGTAGTCTGTAGTATTTCCTTTGTTATCAGGGCCACACACATCAATCACTGTCAGTATTCTGTAGTGTTTCCTTTGTTATCAGGGCCACACATGTCAATCACTCTCAGTATTCTGTACTGTTTCCTTTGCTATCAGGGCCACACATGTCAATCACTGTCAGTAATCTCTAGTGATTCCTTTGTTATCAGGGCCACACAAGTCAATGACTGTCAGTATTCGGTAGTGTTTCCTTTGTTATCAGGGCCAAATACAAGTCAATCACTGTCAGTAATCTCTAGTGATTCCGTTGTTATCAGGGCCACACAAGTCAATCACTGTCAGTATTCTGTAGTGTTTCCTTTGTTATCAGGGTCACACATGTCAATCACTGTCAGTATTCTGTATGGTTTCCTTTGTTATCAGGACCACGCATGTCAATCACTGTCAGTATTCTGTAGTGTTTCCTTTGTTATCAGGGCCATACAAGTCAATCAGTGCTGATATACGGAGATGATTGTGGTGCCATTAATATTTTAACTTTCACCAACGCGTTGACACAGCTCTTTGACACACCATTCAAAAAAGATGGAGGAGTTCAAAAAATCTTTTTTCAGGTAGGCATGTATATCTACTTTCTCTCCATCAAATCGCCTTGTGACAAGTTGCTATTTTGGGAATTATGAGATTAAATTAGTAATAGTGGCCAATTACCACATATGCTCTCACTGGATCGCTTATTATAAACATGGATATTCTATGTAGGTATAAAATTTATAATTTTAATTTATTCTTTCTAATTTTTTCAATTTGTTTAATCCTTTAATGATCACAATGGACCTTTCCATTTTTAGCCATGCCCCGCCCATCACTAGCTAAGCTCCACCCACACCTCGCCATGTTGGGATTGATCGATCCCCGAATACCCTAGCTATCAATTTCCTGAAAACTATACAGGGAAGCTGTTGAATATTTTGTAACTAATTTGACTGGGTGCTGTTGCTGCCTATGGCAGCAACAGCACCCAGTCAAATTAGTTTCAAAATATTCAACAGAATATTTATTAAATAGTAAAAGCAAACAATTTGTACAACAACGCATAGACCGTCTTCAAATATGCGTTGGTGACGTACTTATGATATCATTCATGACATCATTCATTATGATGTCATTGTACACATCACGCAGTTCATTATGACATCATATGATGGGTGGGTACTCTGGAAAGGTGAATTGGTCTAAAGAACCTAAATATTTAGTTAATGAATATCTTTCGCAGGCTGAGAGACTGTTTTGGAAAATTTATCACTGAAATGACTGGCTTGATCTTGAGACATTTTAGTCGTAAATTTTTTTAAATAATCTCTGGCAGCAAGTGGAAATTTTTTAAAGCTCACTGCAGAGACACTTTTTGGCTGCCTTGACCAAAATTTCTGTGTTGATTCTCAGGACTTATCTCAGCACAGCAAATGGGTACAATTTTCACGCATCCCGAATGTCCATCCGGAGGTCATTCGTAAGGTCATCTATCTTCATGATAAAGAAGCGGTCATCTCATCTAGTGGCTGTGCCAAGAATTCACTTGTTATTTATGACCTTCAGAGGTTTAATAAGACATATGTGTTTAAACTGGACAAAGTAAGTAAAACTGATGCATGCATATATGTATTCCCAACACCATTGACAATGGGCAAGACTTCATCTTGTGTGTTCATCGTCTTTCTGCCCGGGTTCCATTTCCAGAGCATACCTTTAAAGTTGCTGTGCAGAGTCATGTCAAGGTTGAACATGACATAAATATCAATTGTGACAAGACATGTGTTGTTCAATGAAATCTGTTCATATCTGCCAGAGTTATGTATGTACCATAAAGAAATTGTCAAAAATTGGTTTCTGTAGTATAACAATATAAGGCCTGCATTGATTCATGTTAAATGAGGTACATGGGTAGTTTATGACAAGTAGATGGATCTGATCTGTCACTCAAGTATATCACTAGTTAGCTGACATCACAATAATAATGACGTATAGTTCTATTACAAAGATTGAAATGTCAATCACTAGTGTTCGAATTGTATCTCTTGATGAGTTTACATTTTAATAAACATGCTGTTGAATATTTGAAACTAATTTGACCGAGAACTGTTACAGCAAAAGCCCCCAGTAAAATTAGTTTCAAAATATTCAAATGCTTACCTATATAGTTACCCCAAAATTTGGATTCCAGGAATTCAGGTTTCAAAGTATATAAATACATTCCAACATGTGTAAAAAGGTGGTCGGGGCTTAGCTAGAAATAGGAGTAATGTAGCTAGAAATAGGAGTGATGTAGCTAGAAATAGTAGTGATGTAGCTAGAAATAGGAGTGATGTAGCTAGAAATAGGAGTGATGTAGCTAGAAATAGGAGTGATGTAGCTAGAAATAGGAGTGATGTAGCTAGAAATAGTAGTGATGTAGCTAGAAATAGGAGTGATGTAGCTAGAAATAGGAGTGATGTAGCTAGAAATAGGAGGGGAATAGCTAAAAACAGGAGATATGTAGCTAGAAATAGGAGGGGCATGGCTAGAAATAGGAGGGGCATAGCTAGAAATAGGAGGGGCATAGTTAGAAATAGGAGGGTCATAGCTGGAAATAGGAGGGGCATAGCTGGAAATAGGAGGGGCATAGCTAGAAATATGAGGGGCATAACTAGAAATAGGAGGGCCATAGCTAAAAATAAGGGAGAGATAGCTAGTAATAGGAAGGACATAGCTAGAAATAGGAGGGGCATGGCTAGAAATAGGAGGGGCATAGCTAGAAATAGGAGGGGCATGGCTAGAAATAGGAGGGGCATGGCTAGAAATAGGAGGGGCATAGCTAGAAATAGGAGGGACATAGCTAGAAATAGGAGGGGCATAGCTAGAAATAGTAGGGCCATAGCTAGAAATTGGAGGGACATAGCTAGAAATAGGAGGGGCATAGCTAGAAATAGGGGGGGGGGGCATAGCTAGAAATAGGAGGGACATTGCTAGAAATAGGAGGGACATAGCTGGAAATAGGAGGGGCATAGCTAGAAATAGGAGGGCCATAGCTAAAAATAAGGGAGAGATAGCTAGTAATAGGAAGGACATAGCTAGAAATATGGGAGACGTAGCTAGTTTCACTTCAAGAGTATACTTGCCTCCCTAATACTCTTTGATATTCCCAAATATCGACATTCACTCAATAAACACTCAGATTTAAAAAAGTAGGTGCCCTTACTGGGCAGGTAGTCAGATGACAGTCCAGCGGATGACAGCCCCAACCTCGTGCATGCGCAGACTAGTACTACCTCTTTTCCAATTTATTGGCAAAAGAGTCACATGCATACTTTTTTCTAAGAGTTTTCTGCTGTGTTTAATCACTTTTTTAACTTATTTATCATCTGGAAATCATGTATGAGCGTGGGAAGTCGCCAGAGGAGGGCGCAGGACCAAGTCATCAGGTGATTTCTATTAAATGTTTGTCTAATTTAGCGTTTTAGTTCCGATTTAATGTATTTCTGGGACTCACGATTAGACGTGATAAGCGTCCATAAAACTGCTTTATTTCTATATGACGCTATGAAATACTAATCGGGTCCCACATTTATGCTTTCGATGCAGTCCTTGTGGACCGTTGCTTAATTGTGATATCTGTAAACAGTGGGGGGGGGGGGAGGAGATAATGTCTGAGTTTTTATAGCTACAGACAAAGGAGAAGGCGATTGAGGAGGAGAGAAGAATGAGGAGAGAGCTTCCTGGTAAGAAGGGTAAGAGGAAGACCTCGTCCACCATGGATATGGAGGCCTTCCGAGTTGAAATGATGGGAGAGATGAAGAGGACAATTAAGGATTTGGTTCCAGAGTTGCTTCGTGGCATGCTTCCAGGACCAAATTCTTTATTGTCATCTTCTTCTGCTCCGGAGCAGATAGTCCCCATCTCTGAATCGGTGCTCTGTAGGGACTTACCAGTTTTCATCCAAGATTCAGAGGTGGCCCCATTAGAGGACACTGGCAGCAGGCTTGCCGCGCCGGTTGTTCGTGGGCAGGTGTCGCTGGAACCTGGTGCCTGCTTATCAGGCCAGGATTATCCGTACCCTACAGGTACCACTTCCTCCTATGTTACTTTTCCTGGCCAGTCCGCTTTAGCATTCTTCGCTGACCTGGGGAACACGGGTGACATTGTCCATGGAACTACTCACGCAGGAGTAGCGTTCACGGTGCAGGAGGTAGCCTGGGCTGAATCTGATGGCCAGTATTACCGCATACCTCGGCTTGCCGATGATGTAGCAGGTACTGGCCAGGGTCGTGGTGTGGCAAGATTTTCCCCATGTAATACCATGGTGCCTGCTCCTGGTCAAGCCAGTCAGTTTAGCATGCCTTTTCTTTCAGGCCTGCATGCTTTCTCTGGCTTGCCAGGAGGATCAGTTCCTCCAGCCACGTACATGCCTGCGATTGCTCAGGAGGATGACGAAGCCTTGTCGAGCATTCGCAGGTAGCCACAGAAGAAGACTGGCCTGATGCTTGTCATTGGCTAATAAACGTCAGGCCAGGTCTTGCTGTGGAACAGTTGGTCAGCCAACAGGACCAGCGCCCGTGGCTGGCAGGTAAGCCGGCTGCTGGCGATATGCCATCTCTGCCACTGGTGGAACATATTGTAGATATGTTTGCAGTGGCAGAGACGTCCATCAAGGCATGTGGACATCTCGCGAAGGCCCCTCGCAAGGTGGCAAAACGATGTTGCATCGTACTTGATGAGTATCAGAGGTACGGTGTAGTGCCTAAGCCGAGCGCGAATGACCACGCTGCACTAGGAGAAGATATGCGGCCAGGCTCCTGGTCTGACACGGGAGTGCTGTGCTCAAACGCTTTGCGTTCTGCTAATACTGCATTGGGCGATGCGGAGGAGAGTTCGAGAGCGTCAATTGCAGCACTTTCGCACGTCTCCAAGCTGTTACAGGGGGTAGTAACAGCATCCGCATCACGCCAGCCTAGTCCGGTAACAGTCCAAAGAGCCATCCAGTTTGGAATTAACCTGGCTCTGAATTGTTTAACCCGGTCTATGACCAGGAGTTTCCAGGCGGGGCGCATGTTTGCCTTAGACAATTTGTGCCCATCCCAGGACCTGTATAATAGGCTGCTGCATACGCCTATAACAGGTCCTGTTCTCTTTGGAGGTGAGGGATGTAAGCACCTCTGGGAGATGGTCACCCTGGTCAATAACCAGAGGGCGTTGCGCGAGCAATTTGAAGTGCTCCGCAGAGAGTATGTTCACGCAGCTCCCCCTGCGTATCATCCCCTGCAGGCTCAAGGTGGCGGTGGCCAGGTCACAGGCTAGCCACCAGCGCAGCGCCGGCCACAGCTGCTCGTGGTTCGGCCAGCAGCGAGGGGGGGTGCAGGTTCCTCCAACGCAGGCAGCCACCCGCGAGGTGTACATGGCGCAGGCCATGGTGCGCGAGGATGTGGTCATGGTAATCGTACCTGAAGGGTCGGTTACCACGGTAAGAACCACTCCAGTGTTTCTGAACCAGGAGACAGTGCCACTCTTACGCATCTTATGTCCACCTCTCTCCCTAGATGGTCCAGTGGGAGGCCGATTGGCCCACCACAAGCAAGAGTGGGAACGGTTGACTCAGGACCGTTTAGTTTTGCGATGGCTTTCAGTCGGGTATAATTCCTAATTGGATAACAGGCCCACCATCGTGGCTGTCTCTGGTGCCAGTCTGGACTCAAATTCCAAGAGATCTAGATCAACAGTTGTGTAAAGGGGAGGAAATAAATTCCCTCATGCTAAAAGGAGCAATTCAACCGGCATAAAAGTGCCCGGGCTTCTGTTCAACCGTGTTCCTAGTGACAAAGAGCACTGGAGGGTGGAGACCAATTCTCAACCTCAAGCCATTGAACAAGTTTATAGACACACCCAGTTTCAAAATGGAGACAGTGAAAACGGTGTTGGCAGAGTTGGAGAAGGGAATGTGGATGGCATCAATAGACCTGAATGATGCTTATTTCCACATTCGAATGCCAAGGAGTTTTCGTCGGTTCCAGAGGTTCACATTCCAGGGCTGACAGTGGGAATTCAGGGTTTTACCCTTTGGAATCTCAACGGCTCCTCCGGTCTTCACCAGGGTGGTTCTTGCTATAACAGCATACCGCCGCAGGAGAAGCATAGCAGTCCACATGTACATAGACCACTGGCTGTTAAAAGCACACAAACAGGAAAGTCTATCAGCAAATCTGGAGATAGTTTTGAAAATTCTCACAGACTTGGGCTGTATAATCAACTTTCAAAAATCAGAGTTGACTCCATCCCAGAAGTTTGTTTACCTGGGAATGTTCTTTGATCTTGAGATAGGATATGTTTATTCTACTCAGGAGATGGTACAGGTACTCATCTCAGTAATACAGTCAGTGTGCGACAGTCGTCATGTTCTGGCATGGGTTTACTTGAGAATGCTGGGGTTGATGGTTTCTCTCGAACAAGTCATTCCTCAGGTGGCCTTACGCAGGCGACCTATCCAGTTATTTCTCATGACACAATGGACCCAGAGTACAGGATCACTGGACTTGAATGTGTCAGTGTTGAAGCCTCTAATTCACCTCCTTCAATGGCGGATGAAGACAGAGAATCTCCTGGCGGGGGTGATGGTAACCCCTCAGTTAACGATGTATACAGATGCATCAATGGAGGGGTGGGGAGCTTGCCTGGAAGAAGCCACAGTATCAGGGCTTTGGAATCTGGAACAGTCAATAGAACATATAAATCTACTGGAATTACGACCAGTAGTCCTGGGCCTGGAACATTTCATAGAGAAAGTTCAGGGCAAGCATGGGCAATCTAAGACCAAGGAATCCGCCAGTGATTCCGTCTTGGAGGTTATCACTAGTGCTTCAGGTACTAGCTGATAAGCCATTTGAACCACTAAGTTCCATTTCTATGAAAATATTGACACTTAAAACTGTATTTTTAATTGCTGCGGCCTCGACAAGGCGGAGAAGCAAAATTCATGCCTTATCAGCCGAGGCAGACTGTTTTGTAGTTACAGGGGAAGCCTTAAGCTTCTACCTAGGATAAATTTCATGGCTAAAAACCAGTCTTTGAAATATCCAGGTCAACCCATTTTTTTACCAGCTATGACTAGATCTGATCCTAATTCAAAAGCATGGTGTTCAGTCCGCACCTTAAACCGGTACAAACAGCATACTCAGGAATGGCGGATGGACCCAACAGCATTATGGTTGTCATATATTGAACCCCATGGCAGGGCGTCTAAGGACACCATTTCCAGGTGAATTGTAGACTATTAAATTTTGTCATAAATCTGCCACAGGTAAACAATTTGACTTAGCTAAAGCTCACAGTGTTCGCGGCATAGTGGTTTCCTCTGCCTTGTTTAATGGGGTTCCTGTGGATGACAAAAATTTGGCATGGTATTATGTAATGCCGCTGGGCGGGCGGGTGGTCGGGCGTGCGGGCAGCAGTGTGGTTTCCGGATGATAACTCTGTTACTGTTTGTCGGATCGCATTGAAATTTCATAGGGTGGTTGGACTTGGTCTTGGGAAGAAACCTATCGAAATCGACAATGATCCGAAATCCAAGATGACTGGCAGCCACCGGCAGCCATCTTGAAAGTTGGTTTCCGGATGATAACTCCGTTACCGTTTGGCGGATCGCATTGAAATTTCATAGGGTGGTTGGACTAGCTCTTGGGAAGAAACCTATCGAAATCGACGATGTTGCGAAATCCAAGATTGGCACCAGCCACCGGTGGCCATCTTGAAAATTGGTTTCCAAATGATAACTCCGTTACCGTTTGTCGGATCGCTATGAAACTTCATAGTGTGGTGGCCTAGATCTGGGGAAGAAACCTGTCGAAATCGACGATGATCCGAAATCCCAGATGGCCGCCAGCCACCGGCGTCTGTCTTGAAAATTGGTTTCCGGATGATAACTATGTTACCGTTTATCGGATCGCTTTGAAACTTCATGGAATAGTTAGACTATGTCTGGGGAAGAAACCTATCGAAATTGACAATGATCCGAAATCAAAGATGGCCGCCAGCCACCGGTGGCCATCTTGAAAAAAATTGGTTTCCGAATGATAACTCTGTTACCATTTGTCGGATCGCATTGAAACTTCATAGGGTGGTTGGACTAGGTCTCGGGAAGAAACCTATCGAATCGACGCTGATCCGAAATCCACGATGGCCGTCAGCCACCAGCGTCCATCTTGAAAATTGGTTTCCAGATGATAATTCTGTTACCGTTTATCGGATCGCTTTGAAACTTCATGGAGTAGTTAGACTAGGTCTGGGGAAGAAACCCATCTAGATTGACAATGATCCGAAATCCAAGATGGCCACCAGCCACCCATGGCCATCTTGAAAATTGGTTTCTGGATAAAAACTCCGTTACCGTTTATCAAATCGCTTTGAAACTCCATATAGTGGTTGGACTAGGTCTGAGGAAGAAACTTATTGAAATCGACACTGATCCAAAATCCAAGATGGCCATCAGCCACGGGCTGCCATCTTGAAAGTTGGTTTCTGGATGATATCTCCGTTACCATTTATCGGATCACTTCCTAGGGTCATTGGAATATGTCTGGTGAAGAAACCTATCGAAATTTACGATAATCCAAAATCCAATATGGCCAAATGTCAGCAGCAGCCATCTTGAAAATTGGTTTCCGGACGATACCTACTTGACCATTTAGCGGATCGATTTGACACTTAATAAGGTTTACTGGTCTGAGGAAGAAATAAATATTTTCTGATAGCTGTCATTTATTAGTTTGTCATCATGGCGGGGTATTATGCACCGTTTGCGGAGCTCTTGTTAATATGGTGATGGTACATGTTTTATGTGGTTCATTCTTGAGAGTATACGAAAATGGACCCTTTTTGTTTAATGTCCTGTAGTACATGGCACTTGTACGTAGAGAGCGTATGGGACATTGAGGTCATTCTGTCTCCCTCCCAAGAAAGGGTGGGGGGTGGGGTGTTGGGGGTGGGGGGTGGAATGCATATGACATATGGTCTTCTCTCAGCCATCGGTTGTGTTATCCGATGTTCAAATCTATTTGTGGGTGTGTTTTCACACAATTTCAGAAGTTTTACCTTAAACGCAGAAAAACGCATAGGGAAGAGCTGGTCTTTTGGCCTCGCCTCCCGCCGAATTCTGTGACGAATTATGGCAATATCAAAGAGTCTTAGGGAGGTAAGTACACTCTTGAAGTGAAATAAACGAAATCATGGATTTCTTTTTTCACGAGAGAGTTGATACTTACCTCCCTAGCATGAACCCAGCCTCTCCGCCCCACAGAGACTCGGTCTTCAGGATTTCTTAAAGTTGCATAGTGTCAGCCATAAATTAGTCAGAGGAAGTGCTAGTCTGCGCATGTGCGAGATTGGGGCTGGCATCCGCCGGACTGTCATCTGACTACCTGCCCAGTAGGGGCACCTAACTATTTTAATCTGACTGTCTATTGAATGAAGGTCGATATTTGGAAATATCAAAGAGTGTTAGGGAGGTAAGTATCAACTCTCTCGTGAAAAAAGAAATCCGTGATTTCGTTTATTGCAGATCAAGAGAGGAGTGTTTTTGCAAATTTACCACCGGAATGTCTGGCTCTGTCTGGCTCAGTTATCGAGCCAGTCATTCCAGTGGTAAATGTTCAAAAATAGTCTTCTCTTGATCTGCAAATGGACCTTTCTGAAGACCACTGCAGAAGCCACTTTTGGCTGATATGAGTGTAAAGGATAACTAATCTGAACTCTTGATAGCTATTCAGATGATCTAATATGCCAGTCATAGACTATGCAGGTAATGTTAAGCTTTTCATCATGCCGCTAAAGAAAGATATTCAGGCTTTTGTAGCTAAATGTTGCTACATTTCTACAGCCTATGATGGCTGTCATGATTTACTTTTCAACTAATCAGAAAAATCCTAGCGTGCCTGCCTCGGGATATAGCTCAGTCATAGAGGCGCCAGCTATAGTTTGGCAGTGTGGTATAAAAGCAATTGTACAGGTAAGCGGTTGAATATTTTGAAACATAGGCAACAACAACTTCCAGTCAAATTAGTTTCAAAATATTCAACAAGATGAATATTACATAATAAAAGACGTAATGCATTGGGACTTACATAACATCACATGCTATCGCTTGAGGAGACAAAATGGTGGTGATCACTGTTCAATATTTACGCGATATTGCAAAGCAGATAATTGTGATATAGAAATGGGAATGTCACAGGATATGAATGATCAGGAATCTGTAAACCGTAATCTATCGGTGCAGTATAATATCTGAGATGAGATTAGCATCGCTTTATGGGGTTAATGGAGAGTTACCAAAAACGGGACATTATTGGAAACATTGTTACTGTTATTGCTTAGTTTTAAATCTCTTAAAATGACAATTTAGCTTTAACCCTTTGAACCCGAAAGTTTTAATTCAAAAAATCATTTGCAATTTAATAAATATTATGTTGATTATTTTGAAACTAATATGACTGGGAGCTTTTGCTGCCTATGGCAGCAACAGGTTCTTGTCAAATTAGTTTCAAACTGTTCAACAGCTTGTTTGTAAAGTTACCACGAAATTGAGATTCTAGAAACTCGGTATTCAAAGGGCTAACAGTATCTGATTCTCTACCATGTTACCTACTCAACTATCACTTTTGTATGGTACAGGGTGTTGAATGTTTTGCCCACAACAAGCTCATTAATATATTGGTCACTGGCAGTAGTGACCACCTGGTGAGACTCTGGAACCCGTACGTCACCTGCAGACCAGTTGCAATTCTTGAAGGGCACTCCACAGTTGTGCTAGACGTCGCTGTTCATCCTGGAATGAAACAAGTCTTCAGTTATTCAAAAGATGCTGTAAGGTTATAATACTGTTCATTCAGAAATCTTATATTCAGGAAATATTTTTATTTAGTACGTATTAAGACAAGGTATTGTGAGGTGGGTATCTGTGTCAGTGTCCACATTGAACCTTTAAAAAATGATATTAAAGTCAATAAGGAATTATCCAATTTGATTATAAAACTTTACAGATTTGTTTTACATAATGAATACATTTAGTCAGCATCACAATCAAATTGATTTTGGAAGTGTATTGATTGGATTTATGGGTGTCCGCAGGATTGGCTGTCAAACTTGAGTTGGCGCCAGTAGGAGGTGACTCCCTCCAGTCAAAATGTGGTCTGGGGTTCCCCCCACAGAAAAGTTTTCAAATTCATTTGCCTTCAGGATGTATTTCTTGCATTTCTAGAGGTATTTTCACATCATGAGAACATACTTACCTCCCTAACACTCTTGATATACTAGTATATCGGCTCTAAATTCAATAATATTCAGAATTATAAAAAGTTAGGTGCCCCTAATGGGCAGGTGGAAGTACACAGTCATGCACATGACAAACACCACCCTCTGCGCATGCGCACACCGGTACTTCCGTTTTCTAAGATATTGGCTGAGAAGCAACATGTGAAAATCTTCACAGGCGCTTTTCTGAATTCTACTAGAACAAAATCATCCCTATCCATCATGGCTGATGCTAGACTGCTGGAGGAGTCCTCCTCATCATCATCCAAGGTGGAATTGTTCCTGGCTTTTATTTTAAGCTTGTAACTTTTGTGTGTTACCGGTTTTCGTAGCGGCCGTTTTCGGCGGTACCACGTTTTCAGGCGCTGGGAATCCTTGTAAATTTTTTCCCAGCGCCTAAGGCTAATAAACTCTTGTGTTTTTTGCTTACAGGTCGGTCTTGTGTCTATACAAGGTTGCCTGGTCTTCTCTGGAAGGTGTTCACGTCGCAGGATGACTTATCATCGTGATATGTCTAAGGGTTGGAGATATAATATATTAATAAATAAAATATCTCCTTCCTTTTGTCCCATCCCCCCTCATCAGTTCTTCTGGAAGAGGAGTCTCGGCGGATGGATGGACGTGTTTTCCTGCACAAGAGGATGGTTGCCTGTGCTCAGGCTAAGGGAGTTATTAATTATGGCGCATGATTATTTGAAAATAATTACATTTTCTGCTGCCGTTTGCTATTGCACTATTTTCTCTCTTGCGTGTGCATGGGTTCTCGAGTATATATAATTTAATATTATATTAGTCGAGAGCTGAGAATGTCTGGAGATCTAGATATTTCTTACATAAATCTGACGTCCCCTCTCCTGGTAGGAGCTTTTGCATAGTGAGGTTTGATGTCATAATCAACCAGAGTTTGCTCTTTCCGTGATGTCATGATCCTAGGTTAGAGTATTATATGATGTGTTCATCTCCCTGGTATTAAGAGTGTTGAGAGATAGCTAGATAGTCATAATCTTTCTCTCTCTCTTAATGTGGGGTCTGGTTGTATTTGGTGTGTTTAACTTGAGAAGTCTCCTGTCCCGTCAGGGTGGTCATAATAGTGGAGCTTCTCTCGAGTTGGTTTTTTGGTTTCTATGTAAACATCCGTTATCACGGCTTTGAGACTGTCATACTCATTGTCTTCGTATCCCTCCCTTTTCAGAAGTGCCCGTCTTGTCTGAAGACCATGAAAGCTAGATTCTTCCCCCACCCTTGCCATCTGTGTTCAGCATGTAGGCTGTCCAACAAATGTGTTATTTGTGAAAAGTGTGGGGGGGTGGATCTAACCTCTGAGTTCTTCTGTTTGCAGGCGAAGATGATGGCGGAGGAGGTGAAGAAACCGAAGAAGGAGGGTAAGAAGAAGGCCTCTGAGAAGGGTGGGCTCGAGGCCTTCAAGAGTGAGTTGGTGAGTGAGATGCGCAGGACTTTGAAAGACCTGATGCCTGACATGCTTCGCGGCATGTTGCCTGGCACAGGTGTTTCAACTTCCTGCGCGTCGACCTCAGTGCAGGTAGCTCCCGTCCCTGGATCATGGCCTATTAGCTCGGACAAAGCATTGAGTGATCCAGGAGCGGCCGTCTTGGACCCAGGCTTGATGTTCGCATCGCCTGGGGTGCCAGCGGCGCGAGAAGAATCAGGCGGGACCCGACCAGCGGGCCTGACCACGATCACTCGCGGAGTAAACTCTTCATCTGCGTTAGGGCGGTCTCCTGGTCAGTCTGGATTAGTTTTCTTTACTAATCCAGAGTCTAACTTTCCTGACCAGGAAGATGATGAGGACTACCTGCTTGGTCCACAGGTGGATCATGAAGGCATGGATGTGAGCGCCTACACTCCTCTCTTGGGGAGCGTGAACGCTCGCACCTATGGCACGGTTCCCTCGGGAGCCGGTTTCATGGTTCAGCCTGTGTCCCGCATTGGAGCAGACGGCCGGCCGTATAAGATTCCACGGTTGGACGTGGAGTCTCATACGGACGTTCCGGGCCGCGCTGGTGTGTATGATCCCCCTCACACAAGCGCGGCCTTGGAGCCTGGTTTGCCTATGGAGAATGCTATGCCAGCCCTCGCGGGCCCGTATACGTTCCCTGGGCAGCCAGGTTCGTCTATAGCCTCCTCGGCCATGCCTGCGAATGCCATTGAGGATGACGAGGGCCCGCTGCTCGTCAGCAGTTCGCAGGTAGCCACGGACGAAGACTGGTCGGAGGCATGTGCGTGGCTCCTCGCTGTGAGACCAGAGCTCGCCGTGGACGAGACGGTCGCCGGTAACCCTCGGGCAGGGTTACAGGTGAAGCCGTTGGCCAGCACGGCTCTGTCTCTGCCGTACGCTGATCATGTCTTAGATATGTTTGCGGCGGCAGAGTAGTCGATCTGTCCGAGAGGTCGCCTCGCGAAGGCCGCCCCGCGATGTAGCTAGGCGATGTCGGGTTACTGCCAGTCAGTATGCTCGGTATGGCCTGGCACCCAGACCGAGCGCGGACGACCGCGCCGCTCTGGGGGAAGATACGCGGCCGGGTTCCCGGGCTGACACGGGAGCGTTGTGCACGGGCGCTATGCGCTCGGCGAATGCCGCCTTGCGTGACACCGAGGAGAGCTCGTGAGCAGCGATCAGTGCGCTGTCGCATGTCTCTCAGCTGCTATCGGGGGTGGTAGCAGCGTCGGTGCAGCAACAGCCTAGTCCCGTGACAGTCCAACGAGCCATCCAGGATGGCATCAACCTGGCGTTGGACTGTCTGACTAGGTCGGTCACGAAGTCGCTGAGGCCGAGGCGCACGTTTGCACTGGACAATTTGTGCCCGTCGCAGGAGCTCGTCGCGCTTGATGCAAGCGCCGATGGCAGGCCCTGGACTCTTTGGAGGTGAAGGTTGTCGGCACCTCCAGGAGACGGTGACTTTGGTGAACAACCAGAGGGCGCTGCGGGCACAGTTTGAGGTGCTGCGCAGGGAACACGTGCGTGTTCAGGCCTCGGCTGCTCGACAGCCGTACGCTCGTGGCGGGGCTGGCAGTGTCAGAGGCCAGCCGGCCGGCCGGTTTCAGAGACCGCTTCGGCTACGCCAGCAGCAGCGTGCGCTTGTGCGACAGCCGCCGCCTCAAGCGCTGCTTGCCAGACAGCAGCCCGCGCACCGTGGTGCGCGTGGCGCTGGTCGCGGCGCACGGGGAGCGGTGCGTGGTAACCGGGCCTGATGCAAGAAATTTTTTTCCAGTTATCACATGTACCACTCGGGTGTTGCCACTCGTATCAGAGACACACCCACTTCTAAAATTTATGGGCACCCCGTCAACCCTAGGTGCACCAGTGGGAGGTCGTTTGACTTGTCACATTCAGAAGTGGGCGCGGTTAATTCAGGACCGCTTAGTCTTGCAATGGCTTTCGCACGGATACCGTCCAGATTGGATAAGGGGTCCGCCATTGCATTTGTCTCTGGTACCGGTCTGGACTCGAGTTCCAAGAGATCCAGACAAGCGGTTGTGCATAGAAGAGGAGATAGATTCTCTAGTTCTAAAAGAAGCAATTCAACCAGCGCAGGATTGCCCGGGCTTCTATTCAACCGTGTTTCTTGTGGCAAAGAACACCGGGGGTGGAGACCAATTCTCAACCTCAAGCCTCTAAACAAGTTTTTAGACACTCCGACTTTCAAAATGGAAACAGTGAGATCGGTGTTGTTGGGGTTAGAGAAGGGGATGTGGACAGCGTCTATAGATCTCAAGGATGCTTACTTCCACATTCCAATTGCAAGGAGTTTTCGTCGGTTCCTGAGATTTGCTTTTCAGGGACGCCAATGGGAATTCAAGGTTCTTCCATTCGGCATATCGACGGCTCCATGGGTCTTCACTCGAGTGGTACTTGCTATTACGGCATACCTCCGCAGGAGAAATATACCTGTTCACACTTACATAGACGACTGGTTGCTAAAAGCACACAACCCAGGAAGTTTGACAGCAAATCTGGAGATAGTTTTGGAAACTCTCACAGATTTAGGCTGGATGATCAACTTTCCGAAATCAGAGCTGACTCCATCCCAGAAGTTTGTGGGTATGTTCTTCGATCTGGAGATAGGATATGTTTATCCGTCCCAGGAGAGAGTGGAAAGTCTCCTCTCGTGCATTCAGTTGGTTTGCGACAGTCGTTATATTCTAGCACGGGTCTATCTGAGAATGTTGGGTCTGATGGTTTCAATGGAACCAGTCATTCCTCAGGCGGCCTTACGCAGGCGGCCGATTCAGTTGTTTCTCATGACCCAGTGGACGCAGAGTTCAGGATCACTGGACTCGCGCATTCAAGTGTTGGACCCTCTCATTCATCACCTTCACTGGTGGATGGAGAGAGGAAATCTCCTGGCGGGGGTCATGCTGACCCCTCCCCACCCTCAAGTAACGATGTTTACAGATGCATCAATGGAGGGTTGGGGAGCTTGCCTGGAAGAAGCCACTATATCAGGGCTTTGGAATCTGGAACAGTCAAAGGAACATATCAACATGCTAGAATTGCGGGCTGTAGTTCTAGGCCTGGAACACTTCCTAGAGGAGGTGGAGGGAAAATTTGTGATGATACGTTCAAACAACTCTACAGTAGTGAGTTACATAAACCGCCAGGGCGGACCGAAGTCGCCCAGTCTCTGTATGATGACATGGAAGCTGCTTTGCTGGTGCATGGATCATATGATCACCTTGAAAGCAGTTCATATTCCGGGAAGGCTGAATCTGTTAGCAGACTCATTGAGCCGAAGGATGAGTATTCTGCCTACGGAATGGCAACTAAATCAATGTGTGGCGGATCACCTGTTCAATCATTGGGGAAAGCCCAACATAGATTTGTTCTCAATGAAGAAGAATGCGAAGATGACGACGTACGTTTCTCCGATTCCAGATCCAAGCGCTATCGCAATAGATGCGCTAGCTATCAGTTGGAAGGGAATGTATGCATACGCATACCCTCCAACAATCCTGATTCCAAGGATCCTTAAGAAGATCAGACAAGAGGAATGCCAAGTGCTTCTGATCGCCCTGAATTGGCCAAGCTGATCATGGTTTACGGATCTGCTGGACCTTCTGGTTTGCAATCCGGTTCCTCTGCCACTGATGGACAAAATTATCTTCCAGGGCAAGATCCTTCACAACAATCCGTCAATGTTTCGATTGACTGCATGGATGTTGTCAAACAATCCGCGATTAAGGAGGGCTTTTCTGAGCAAGCAGCCAATTTCATGGCCAGAGCCAGGAGGGGGTCAACCTCCAGAGCTTATAATTATAAAATCAACAGATTTGCAGAATGGTGCTCAAAGAGATGTATCAATCCGATGGAAGCATCTATTCAGGTAGTAGCTGATTTTCTCTGTCACCTGTATGATACCTATAGTCTTCAACCTAATTCTGTTGCTGGATACAAATCAGCATTGATGACTGTTATCCCTTGCTTGGCAAAGAGGGGAAGTGATGAAGTAAGTGTTTTAAATACTCTTATTAAAGGTATGGGCAATCTCAGACCTAGAAATCCTCCACTGACACCGTCATGGAGTCTTTCTCTGGTTCTGCAGGTTTTGAGTGGTAAGCCTTTTGAACCACTTAGTGCTATATCTGTTAAATTATTGACACTTAAAACTGTATTTTTAGTGGCGGCGGCTTCAGCCAGACGCAGGAGTGAAATTCATGCCTTGTCTGCTGAGCCTGACCATTATATAGTTACAGGTGAAGGCCTTAAGCTTCTACCAAGATTGAATTTCTTGGCTAAGAATCAATCTTTAAAGTATCCGGGTAAACCTATTATTTTACCTGCCGTAACCAGATATGATCCTGGTGCTAATGTATGGTGTCCAGTCCGTTCTTTGAATAAGTACAAGAGCAGAACTCAGGTTTGGCGGACGGACCCATGTTCCCTATGGTTGTCATATATTGAACCCCATGGTAGAGCGTCAAGAGACACTATTTCCAGATGGATAGTGGAATGTATCCAATTCTGTCATAAAACAGCCACTGGAATCCAGGTAGATAGAGCCAAGGCTCATAGTGTCTGTGGTGTGGTAACTCCCACGGCATTATTTAATGGTGTTTCTATTGAAGACATTATGTCAGTAGCCCAGTGGCACTGTGAGTCAAGTTTTACCGACCATTACCTTCGTGACACTTCTAACCCACTCGCCGTCTCAGTCCTCAGGAAATAAAATATTTATGCAGAGGTTTATGTTTGTAAATAGTTTGCCTCCTCTGCTATTTTCAAATATCACATTTGTTGGTAGGGTATCCCTACTATTAGCTGGTACACTTCTCTTCATCCGGTGGGGGAAGAGATGAGTGCAGCGTTCAAGACATCAGAGGTCAGTGGTTATGACCATTTTGTGATTTTCTGTCTTGGTGATGGTGTCATTTTATTTTATTTTTTAATATGGTGATGGTTAATGTCTCTTAATTGTGGGAGAGTTTTTTGAAATAGAAGCAATTCTTCTTTTTCCAATGTCTAGTAATACTTCATTAAGTATTAGAGAATGTGCTAGTCATTTAAAGCAGCGTTTCCTAAACCTTCCTCAGAAAGAGGGGGGGGGGGGGGGGGGGTGGAGCGCATTTGCCTTTTGATCAATCTCTCTTCATCGGTCGATTATCCGATGCAAAATTCTATTCCTGGTTGTGGTTTCAGTCACAATTTCAGATGTTTTTAAATCTGTTGAGAATTCAAAGAGCCTAGCCTCTTCGAGGGTGTGCGGGTTTTCAGGACATTGCCTCCCTCCCACCAAAATTTACTTTCAAATTCTGGTTTTTATCAAGAGTGTTAGGGAGGTAAGTATGTTCTCATGATGTGAAATAAGTAAATTTAGCAAATTTCTTTTTCACGAGTGAGATGACATACTTACCTCCCTAACGGGATCCCGGCCTCACCACCCCATGGAGGCCTGGTCCTTTGGCTATTGAATAGTTACTTCTATGTCAGCCAATATTTAGTAACGGAAGTACCGGTGTGCGCATGCGCAGAGCGTGGTGTTTGTCATGTGCATGACTGTGTACTTCCACCTGCCCATTAGGGGCACCTAACTTTTTATAATTCTGAATATTATTGAATTTAGAGCCGATATACTAGTATATCAAGAGTGTTAGGGAGGTAAGTATGTCATCTCACTCGTGAAAAAGAAATTTGCCAAATTTACTTATTTCACTTCAAGAGTATACTTACCTCCCTAATACTCTTTGATATTGCTAAATATCGGCTTTCACTCAATAAAACACTCAGATTAAAACAGTAAGGTGCCCCTACTGGGCAGGGAGTCAGAGGGCAGTCCGGCGAATGCCAGCTCCACCACCGCGCATGCGCAGACTAGCACATCCTCTTTGCTAATTTATTGGCAGAGGGTCTACACATGCTTTTGTGCTCAAAGCTTTTCCAAGCCTTTTTAAGTCTTATTAAGCGATTATTAGAAGTCTAAATCACCTGTAAAGATGGCAGATAGAATTACTTCGCCAGAGGAGGGCTCAGGATCTATCCATCAGGTGACTTCTAGTGTATTTTAGCGAGTTTTTCCTGGTGTAATGTGTTTCCGGGACTCACGTTTATCGTGATAAGCACCTAATATAGTTGAGTTTATTTCAAAATGGTGCTATATAATACTAATCTCTCTTTGTGTTTATGTCCACAGGTATCTGTCTAGGATATGTACGGGACGTCACATCAACAGAGGGTTTGTTTCTCTCCACCAAGGTTCCATTTCCTACTAATACTGTTAGGTTATCTAACCAAAAAGTCTATGTCCAGTGATTCGGAGGCCTCGTAAGAAGGTCTTCTCACTTTGCCCTCTTGGTCCAATTCCTTTGTCCCCTTTAGGTGGAGAGAGTTAAGAGGTCATAGTCTTGGTGGAGTGTTCCAGTTCATCAGATTGGATGGTTTGTTTATGCAAAGAATCAGGGATTCTAGTTAATGATATGAGGCACTTCTCTTATTTTAAAAAATAATTATATAAACTTTTGCCATTATTATCATTGTTTATCTGATGTTTGTGTAGCCTGAATATTCTATCCTTTCTAGTTAGATGTTCTGGATATCAATACAATTCGTCCTTACACCTGGATGTTTGTTTCGGATCGATTTAATTTCTTTCTTGAAATTATGACGTTATAATCAGCCTTGCACTTTATTAACAATTAAAGATTTGCCCAACGCTGGTTTTGAATATTGATAGGTGATCTTTATGATCATTTTTTCCTCTCTTTTATTTTGGTTTTGAGTTTCTAACCTTAACTAAAATACTCATTGTCCTTGTCTTCTGCCCTGTTTCAGAGACCTGGTTGTCCATCCTGTGGTCGTTTCTTAAAGGAGAAATTCATCCCACATTTGTGCTTTCAATGTAGTCCTTCTGGCCCATTGCTTAAGTGTGATATATGCAAGCAGTGGGGGGTGGGGGGGCGAACTAATGGCCAAGTTCTTATCTTTACAGGCGAAGGATAATGTCGGGGAGGAAGAGAGGAAACAGAAAAGAGAGGTAGCAGGTAAAAAGGGTAAGAGGAAGGCCTCGTTCTCAGTGGACATGGAGACCTTCCGTAGTGAGATGTTGAGAGAGATGAAGAGGACAAACAAGGATTTGGTTCCAGAGTTGCTCCGTAGCATGCTTCCTGGATAAAATCCTTAGTTGTCCTCTTCGTCTGCTTCGGAGCAGATAATCCCCGCCTCTGAATCTGGTTTCTTTAGGCCGCTACCAGTTTTCGATGATTCAGAGGTGGCCCCATTAGAGGGGGCATTCCAGGGCACTGGCAGCAGGCTTGCTGCGCCGGTGGCCCGTGGACGGTTGTCGCTGGAACCTGCTGGCTGCTTATCAGCCCAGGGGTATCTGCACGCCGCAGGTGCCAGTACCTCCTATGGCACCTTTCCTGGCCAGTCCGGGTTAGCTCTCTTTGCTGCCCCGGAGTCTAATCTTTCTGGCCAGGAAGAAGAGGATTATCTGCTGGGTTCTCCTTCTGATGCCGTGGCCATGGATTTTGATGTCTGTGCACCCCTCACGGGGAATACAGGCGACATTGTCCACGGTTCTACTCACGCAGGAGTAGAATTCACGGCTCAGAAGGTGGCCCTGGTTGGATCTGACGGCCAGTATAGCTGGTTCTGGCCGGGGCCGTGGTGTGGCGGTAAGCGCCCCACGCAATACCATGGCGCCTGCTCCTGGACAAGCCAGTCAGATTAACATGCCTGCTCTTACGGGCCCGCATGCTTTCTCTGGCTTGCCAGGAGTGTCAGGCTATCCAACTTCAAGCTCGCCTGCGTTTACTCAGGAGGAAGACGAAGGCCCTCGTCTTGTAGAGCTTTCGAAGGTAGCCACGGAGGAGGATTGGTCAGACGCTTGTCAATGGCTTATAAACGTCAGGCCAGACCTGCCATGAAATAGTCGGCTAGCCAGCGAGACCACCGGCCGTGGTTAGGTGGTAAGTCGACTGTTAGCGCCATGCCATCTCTGCCACTGGCAGAGCATATCGTTGATATGTTCTTGGCGGCGGAAACGTCCATCAAGGCGAATGGACGTCTCGCGAAGGCCCCTCGCGAGATTGCAAGGCGCTGCCGCATCGTACCCATGGAGTATCAGAGGTACGGTGTGGTACCTAAGCCGAGCATTGATGACCGCGCAGCTTTAGGTGAAGATACGTGGCCAGGCTCCCCTTCTGACACGGGAGCGCTGTGTTCGAACGCGTTGCGTTCGGCCAATACCGCGTTGCGTGATGCGGAGGAGAGTGGGAGAGCGTCTATTGCGGCGCTATCTCACGTCTCCCAGCTGTTGCAAGGGGTAGTGACAGCATCCGCATCGCGCCAGCCGAGCCCGATAACGGTCCAGAGAGCCATCCAGGATGGAATCAACCTGGCTCTGGATTGTTTGACTTGGGCTGTGACCAGAAGTGTCCGGGCGAGGCGCACGGTAGCCAGCCAGGCAGCCACCCGCTCACCGAGGTGCGCGCGGTGCTGGTCGTGGCGCGCGAGGATCTGGTCGTGGTAACCGTGCCTGAAGGGCTGGTTACCACGGTGAGAACCACTCCGGTGTTTCTGGCTAAGGAGACAGTGCCACTCTTGCACTCCTTATGTCCACCTCTCTCCCTAGGTGGTCCAGTGGGGGGGCCGGTTGGCCCACCACAAGCAAGAGTGGGAACGGTTAACTCAGGACCGTTTAGTCTTGCAATGGCTTTCAGTCGGGTATCATCCCGATTGGATGACAGGCCCACCATCGCGACTGTCTCTGGTGCCAATCTGGACTCAGATTCCAAGAGATCCAGATCAAACGTTGTGTATAGGGGAGGAAATAAACTCCCTCATACAAAAAGAAACAATTCAGCCGGCGCAAAAGTGTCCGGGCTTCTACTCAACCGTTTTCTTAGTAACAAAAAGCACTGGAGGGTGGAGACCAATTCTCAACCTCAAGCCATTGAACAAGTTGATAGAGACACCCAGTTTCAAGATGGAGACTGTGAAGTCAGTGTTGGCTGGGTTGGAGAAGAGAATGTGGACAGCTTCAAATAGATTTGAAGGATGCTTATTTCCACATCCCTATAGCGAGGAGTATCCATCGCTTCCTGAGATTTGCATTCCAGGGCAGACAGTGGGAATTCAGGGTGTTACCCTTCAGAATTTCCACGGCTCCTCGGGCTTTCACCAGAGTGGTTCTTGTGATTACAGCATACCTCCGCAGGAGAAGCATAGCAGTCCACATGTACATAGACGACTGGCTGTTAAAAGCACACAACCGGGAAAGTTTATCGGCGAATCTGGAGATAGTTTTGAAAACTCTCACAGACTTAGGCTGGATAATCAATTTCCAAAAATCAGAGCTGACTCCATCCCAGAAGTTTGTTTACCTGGGAATGTTCTTCGATCTAGAGACAGGATATGTTTATTCTACTCAGGAGAGGGTTCAGATACTCATCTCAGTAATACAGTCAGTGTGCAACAGTCGTCATGTCCTGACACGGGTTTACTTGAGAATGCTGGGGTTGATGGTTTCTCTGGAACCAGTCATTCCTCAGGCGGCCTTACGCAGGCGGCCGATCCAGTTGTTTCTCATGACGCAATGGACCCAGAGTACAAGTTCACTGGACTCAAACGTGTCAGTGTTGGAGCCTCTAATTCACCACCTTCAATGGTGATTGAAGACAGAGAATCTCTTGGCGGGGGTTATGCAACGATGGAGGGGTGGGGGAGCTTGCCTGGAAGAATCCACGATATCAGGGCTTTGGAATCTGGAACAGTCAAAGGAACATATCAATCTACTGGAGTTAAGAGCAGTAGTCCTGGGCCTGGAACATTTCTTACAGAAAGTTCAGGGCAAGAGTGTTCTTATTCGATCAGACAACTCAACAGTAGTGACTTGCATAAACTGCCAGGGTGGAACGAAGTCGCCCAGTCTCTGTACGATGACATGGAGACTGCTTTGTTGGTGCCTGGATCACAGGATTACCTTGAAAGCAGTTCATACTCCGGGAAGGTTAAATCTGCTAGCAGACTCAGTGAGCCGAAGGATGAGTGTTTTACCTACGGAATGGCAACTAAATCAATGTGTGGCGGATCGTCTGTTCGACCACTGGGGGAAACCCAACATAGATTTATTCGCAACGAAGA